>BQNB010144610.1:0-16832 GCA_026074375.1 Tanacetum coccineum
AAAAAATCGGTTAAATCGGGCAAATCATGCATATATTTTTAAATTTTATAATTTTATATATATAACATCCAATCCGATTAATCCTCGATTAATCCCCGCCTAACCCATTAATCGTTGGGCGCTACCCGACCGCCTAGCTAGCGCCTAGCGATTTTTGCAACCTTACTTATTATATATATTCATTGCAATCGTCGAGAAACCTATATATATATATATATTCATCACAAAATGTTGGTAGTATTTGACAAAATTGTTGCCAAGTGCTTTGAAGGTTTACAAAACCAACATGATTGGTCGCTAAATATATTTAAAGATGGGCTTTTGTCGAATCTACTGTTGCTGCTGATGGGAGTGTACCTTCTTTGGGGATCAAAATTAATTCAGCAACCAGAAAACAAAAAGATCGATCGTTGTGTTTGAAGGGAGGTTTTTGTGGATCAAATCTATGTTTAGTTATGTTTTTTACATAATATTTTTTTTTCTGTTTTTATTTTAGATAATATGTTTTTTACATAATATTTTTTACATAATATTTTGTGGATCAATTTCATATTTCCCCTCCTTTAAAATGAAAATTTCATATATACCCAAACATGCTTTAAAAACATTGTACATTATGCATTCATGGGTTGCATTTTGGGTATATATGAAATTAATGTTCAAAGTAGGGTGATATATGAAATTATTCCACTTTGATTTTATTATAGGCGATGAAGATATTTATGAATTATGATGTTGTGCGTTCGTGCCAGGTGAATCCGACCCGTGTCTTGGCAGGGCGTCGCCATCAAAATGGTGTTTGCAGCCATGGCGGGTCGAATGATCTTTTACCTGGTCCGCACTCAAAAATATGTAAATGTGGGAAATTGATGTTCAAAACTATCTTGGCTGGGCAATTCAGATGGTAATTGCGTAAACAAAAATAAATAGGGGATACTTGGGTTATCCCGTTTTATTTTGGTTTATTGTATTATTTTGCTTTCTTAATTTTCTTCTTCAGTCCGAGCTTTCGCGATTTCGCCTCTCGGACTGCGGGGGAGTATTAGAGGATAAATAGGCCCGACCCGGTTTGTGGGCTCAGGGTCCATTAGGGTTTCATTATGCTATGTACTCTATAAATATCGTATGAATAAAACATATCTTCTACGGGGTTTACAATGTCTAACACAATTATCTTTTACTTTGTATTCTAGTCGATGTAAATTTAAATTTAATTAGAATACTTGAATGCAGCATTCATATAATCTTTGTAATTTCTTCTAACTCCTTACTAGTTTTCAAATAAAATCATCGTTTCAAAAAAAGTTTGACAAAAAGTTTACAAGTCGAATGAAATAACTGCAAATAATAACCGTGCAATTTGGTAAATTTATATCCACCATCTCGCGTAGATATCATTTCGATTACATTATACTTATGTCAACTTATATGAACTGTTTCGTCACAATATATAAACAAGTAAACTTTTGTGTTTTCAACCCATGTAGAGTGAAAACCTTCGTACAAGTTTCGAATTACCAATATGAAATTACAAACTATAATTCTAATCTATGACTACATAATACTCTAATATCAAAACAATGGTCACAAAAAGTTTACAAGTTGTATTAATTAACGAAAGACAACTATAGATGTGGTAAATTACATATACCACCACGTACGGATATCATCGATTACATGATACTATTGAGAATATTAGTCTCAATAGGTAGACATATATGTTGAGGGGCTTATTATGTCATTGTCTTATTTTCAGTTTAGTCTTATAAGAAGTATTAGCTGAAGATGGATAATGAATAAAAAATTGAGGGTTGTAGCTGCCAAGTTTGCAAAGTTCTAAGTCGGTGGTGAAGCTTCTATATAAGCTGGTTTGACCAGCTTTGGTCTTCACTTTTCCAGAATATCTCTCTCTAAATCGTTTATCTCTCTCTAAAAGTTGTAAACCCTAGTTTGATTAGATCATCTTGATCTTGTTGTTTCTTCAGTTGTAACAGAACAATACTCAATTTAGATTATTGATCCACACTTGAGTAGCAATGGTGGATAGATTGATTTACTGATTAAGATCAGTTTCTGTGTTGCTATTGATACTCAAATTGAGATTTGAGTATTGTTTGTTAATAAAATTCATAATTTCTTCATCGTATTCGAGTCAGGTTTTTCTGAAATCGTTTTTTAAGAAAAAATTTAATTAGGGTTTCATAGAATTTGAGGGTTTTTCAAAAATAATCATTCAGTTTTCGATTAAAACTGTTTTCTTGTAAGATTTATGGTTTAATTGCACAGATCTATTGTTAATTCCAAAAGATCTTAATTTTAAAAAATTAGGGTTTCGTTGATCTTGGTGATTCTACTCTCTCTGGTTGATTGGTTAGTGATTAAGGTTGCTTAATCATTGGATTTGGAAGTTCTGGGTTTGATTTGCTCTAGTTTGAGAAATTAGGGTTTTGAGGATCTTGGTGATTGGGTGTGGTTTGTTGCTGTTTAATCTGCTAGCCTTCTTGATTAAGTGAATCAAGAAGATAGTCGGTTTGGTATTGCTTTTCGCTGCATATCATTCAAAAAGCTCTGTAACACCTCTTTCTCTCTCTCTTATTAGTGTTAATTATGTCTGTCAGCCCTTGATCTGCCACTTTGAGTGGTGTGAAAGCCTGGGAAATTCTTTCTTTCTTTCTTGATATTTGTTTCTATCTTTCTATTTATTTTCTTGATTGTCATCATGTGTGTTCATAATTCTGTTCATAGTTCTCCAGTTAATTCTGATCGTGATGATGATGTTCAGGATCCTGATCATGTTACTAGACTAAGTAAATTAGATATTAGTGATCTATTACACTTGCATCCTAATGATAATACTGCTCTAACTGTTGTTTCAATAAAACTAAAAGGAACTGAGAATTATCAAGTGTGGTCATGTGCTATGCTTTTGGTTTTAGAAGGAAAAATAAGATTGGTTTTATTAATGGTTCTTGTAAAAGATCTATGTGTGATTCCGGTTGGAGGGTAGTAGTTCTACCTATTTAAATCCAACTGGAGTGTTGAAATAAGACTCAATTCTGTGTGATTCCGATTAGAGGGTAGTGGTTCTACCTATTTAAATCTAATTGGAGGGTTGAAATAATACTCAATGTTATGTTGGTCCATGCCTAAGTATAAGTTCCAGCTGGTAGACTTTTAGGTGCGTAAGTGACATATTTGGGATCGGAGGTAACGTTCCTACCCAGTGTTATGAGTTGTTGGATCGGGGGTAACATTCCTACCCGTTTATGGTGAGATATGCGTTGGATCGGGGGACACGTTCCGTCCTAGTTATGGTTGTTTGTGCGTTTGCATGTTAGCCTGTATAATTGCTAGCTTAACTGTCCTGCCATGTTTTGTTTTATTAATCTCAGTAATTGATTTAAATCTTGTATTAGTGTCGTAAAACCTATGACTCTCACCAACTTTATGTTGACCTTTTTAAGCATCATTTTCAGGTGAGTATCATGATGATAAGAAGGATGTTAGAAAGAGTGGCTAGAGAGACCCTAGGCATTGCTTGTGCAATTGTCTTTTCTAATCTTTTCATTTATGACATTTGTTTTGCTTGATACTTATTTGTTGAAGATTGTTAATATTTAGATTATTTTGTTCGTGTACGACATTACTTTAGTAATGCGAGACTCTTTTATCTTGTGTTGGGTATTGTCTTGACACATAGTGTCCATTTGATTATTTCCTTCATTTAGATTTCTCTATAGTAGACACCATTGTGTTGTGATGATATCCATGATGTTACGCCTCATGTTTCCGCCTTGGCGGGGTGTGGATATAGATGAGGTTCTTGGTAAACAGTAGGATAGGGTGAATGCAATTGTTTTGGGTTGGATCTTGAATTCAATATCTGAGAAACTTTTCATGGGTCAATTTTTTTCAAAAAGGGCTAAACATGTTTGGGAGGAATTAAATGAAACTTATGACAAGGTTGATGGATCAATAATATTTGGTTTACATGATCAAATTAATACTTTTAAACATAATGGTTCTTCTATTGCTGATTATTATCATAAGTTGAATGCTTTATGAAAACAGTATGATGCTATGATTGAGTTGCCAAAATGTGTTTGTAATGCTTCTGAAGCTTATAAGAAACATAATCAGTTGTTGAAATTAATTCAATTTCTTATTGGCTTAAATGATTCTTATATGCAAATTAGAAGCTCTATTTTATCTAGAGAGACTTTGCCTGATGTGAAAAGTGCTTATGCTACCATTTCGTGTATGGATTATTTCTTTCAGATTTTCGTATTTGGAAGACCGTTGTGGCGACTTTCGTTCTGTTAGGTCGTTTCGATTTCATTTGATATAAGTAGTAGTTTTATAATGAGCTATTTTTATGTGTTAAGTTTGTGTGGTTTAAGATGTGCAATGTGGTATATGTGCTTATTATCGTGAATTATGACTGATATAGGAAGTAATCTTGGAAGTAAGTACACGTGTGAAAGGAGGCACTTTATAATTATGGTGGCCAACATAATTATAAAGGCATCACACACGTAGACTTGTGACCATGATTGCATTTATTTGTGTTTGGTTGTAAGATGGTAGTGTAATATGTTTTTTTTATTGATATGTGTATTCATGATAAGGATAGTGGTATGGGTAGAGAATTTCTCTTACCCTAATTGGAGGATATGTTAAGTTGAGTTGTATAGATAGTAAGTTTCCCTGCTATCTAGTATTTGCGGATACCTAGTATTGCTATTATAAAGGTTGCTTGTTTGCTCGGTTGTTTGTTTAGATTTCCTAAGTCTAAGCTTAGCATCCTTTCATCGTACTTTGTTAGTAAGGTCTACCGATTTTTCCTTCGATGTCTCGATGTATATTGGTTGTTCAGAATATGCTCTTTCGGATATATGCGTGTTTTATTAGTTCTTTCGTTGCATTGATTTCTCGTATGAGTATCAAACGTTTGCTTTTAAGCACTAATTGCTTCCTTAAACTTATTAGTGTGAATCATTACTCCCTTGGTTTGTTTTCCCTTGGTTTTCATAACCCGTGGAGACGTCTTTAGTATTGATGCATTTAGGTTTGCTTCTGTTGGATCGTTATTTTGGTAAGACCTTACGTTTTCTTTTGGTGTGCTCGATAACGTCTTGCTGAGTTTTCTTGTCCGGTTCGTTTGATTTTATTTTGAGTATCTAGTTAATGATTTTTTCTTTCGTTTTCAATCAATTGAATTGTGTTAGGTCTGTACGGGTTTTACGATCCCTTTTGGGATTTTGGTGTCTTTGTTTTGAGGTAACATATTTCATAATTGATGTTATTTATAAAAGTACTTTTAAGTATGTGTTATGTTTAACGAAAAAAATGTGTTTTAAAATGAAGTTGTAATAAATTATGTTTAAATAGGTCTATTCAAATAGGATATAAAATTGTTGAGGGTTAAATATATTTTATTTTATTATAATAAGATGGTTTAAAGTGATTAATAGTGGTAAGTACGTACACATTAGTAACCATCTCTTATTTTTATGACAACCAGAATGAATTTTTCAATGATTGCATTTAAGAAATTTCATTATTATTTAAAATGTTTTTTTACTTTAAAGTGACTTTCTTAATTTAAATCGTTATTTTTTTAAAAACATTATTTTGAATTTGTCTGTCGAGTAAAGTCAGGTAATTTGGTATAAGCTCTCATTTCGTCTTTAGTATTGATTTTTTTTTATGTGTTCATTTGTTGGTGGTACGCTTGTTGGTTTTCTTTGTTGTTTTTCACTCGGTGCATATACGGAACCTTTCTTGCAATGGATTCTTATGTCATTGATCATGGATTTATTTGCATTTGTGAATCTCCTTATGATTTCTTAGCCTTTGACTCGAATATTAGTTTGTTATCCTATTCGATTGTTCGTAACCCTTGGAGTTCGTGATACCGTTGAGTCGTGAAAGCTTTGATGTGATTGTGGGAATGGACTGGTTGTCCAAGAGGAAGTTTGTGATAGTATGTCATGAGAAGGTGGTTGAAATACCATTGGAAGGTAGTAGGAAACTTAGGGTTCAAGGGGAACGTACTTTAGGAGCCGCTAAAGCTTTAATGAACGCGAAGGTAGATGAACGAAAAGTGGGTGATATTTCTGTAGTGAGGGATTTTGTTGATGTGTTCCTAGAAGATTTTCAGGATTACCACCACAACGACAGGTTGAGTTCCGCATGATTAGGTTCATGGAGCGGACGTAATTGCAAGTTCCTATAGTCTGAGACCCTTGGAAATGCAAGAATTGTCTGGAACAACTTCGAGAGGTTGCAAGCAAGGGTTTTATTGACTAGTCATTTTCCGTGAGGAGCACCAGTGTCGTTTGTTAAGAAGAGAAGCATGGAGTTCATTTGAAGTTAGTGTTGGAAGTAATGAGGAAGGAGAAGTTGTATGCTAAGGTTACTAGTGTGAGGCAGTAAAGAATTGGGAAGTACCTACGACACTCCATCCGAGTTTGATTATTCTTAGGATTGTTAGGTTAAATACCTACGTTTCATCGCAACTTTTCTAAGATTGATTAAACCCTTACTTCCCTAACTGAGTGGAATCAGAAGTATGAGTAGGGCGCAGAACGAGAAGAGGCTTTCCAGACTTGAAGAATGATTTGTGTGACGCTTCGATAAATCAAATGTAGTGGTTGATGCGTAGAGTAGAAAGAGAGAGGGAAATAAGCGATATGAGCAATGTTAATGACTATCTATCAAGTGTTAAGGACAAGTTATTGATACTACAAGTGAGAATCAAATGTTTGAGACGTGCAGCACAAATGCTGGTGACCTGACCTACAAATGGAAAAGAGGGTAGATGATGGTTAGTACTTTTTGGATTATATTGTATAGTGAGTTGAGTATGAAATTATTCCATCCTGTAAGGAAAATGTTGTGAATGATGCGTTAAGTAGGATGGAAAGATGTAGAAACCTAGACATGTTCGAGGATGGCTTTTGAACATATGTATGAAGTAAGATGAATGTTATTGGAAGCCCATGTGAGGCGTTAAGCAAGTGAACGTACTCGCAGAAAGGCTTCATGGGTTTGATTGAACATATGGTAAGGAAGGTGGCAAGAGTTTGTATTTCACTGGACCGTATATGGGTTATTAGTTGGGAGGAGCGTCGGAACGGTGATCATGGATGATGCCAACAAGTCTAAGTACCTGTGCATATGAGAGCGAGATAAGATGTACCATGATCTTTGAGATATGTACTGGTGGCCGGGAATGAAGAGAGATATTGCTACATATGTTAGTAAGTGTTTGACGTGTTCTAAAGTAAAGGCAGAGCACCAAAGACCTTCGAGCTTATTGCAACAACCTGAAATACCAGAATGGAAGTAGGATAAGATCACTATGGATTTTATCACTAAGCTACTTAGGTTAAAGAATGGGCATGACACGATTTGGGTCATAGTTGATAGACTAACTAAAGTAGCTCATTTTCTGGCTATAAGAGAAGACTATAGTACGGAAAGATTGGAAAAGATATACATCGATGAAATAGTCGCGCGACATGGAGTTCCTGTGTCAATTATTTTAGATAGAGATGGACGGTTTACTTCGCGATGCTGGCCGAATACAAAAGGCTTCAGGGACGAGGTTGGATATGAGGTTATGGCTTATCATCCCCAAACGTTGGTCAAAGTAAAGCGTTCGATTCAGACTTTGGAGGATATGCTTTAGGCATGTGTGATGAGTTTTCGGTGGGTAGGATGGGATGTTCATCACCATTGGCTGTGTTTTTCATACAATATTAGATGTCATTTCGAGCATATGTGTGCCCTGTTCGAAGCTTTTGTATGGAAGAAATGTAGTTGACTGTTTCCCACATGGGCTGAGATTGGAGAAAGTAGTTTGTTTGGACCTGAATTGGTTCAAGAAATGACTGATAAAGTGGTGTTGATAAAAAGAGAAGCACCAAAGCAGCCGAGAGAGCGTCAAGAGCTATGTTAATCATATGCAGTAAGCCGTTAGAGTTTGAGGAGGGTGATCAAGTGTTATTAAAGGTGTCGCCATGGAAGGGCGTAGTGCGTTTTGGAAAGAAAGGTAAGTTAGCACTGAGATATGTAGGGCCATTTAAGATTCTTGAAAGAATCGGTCCTATAGCTTATCGGTTGAGATTGCCTAAGGAATTAAGTGGAGTACATGACACGTTTCATGTGTCAAACCTAAAGAAGTGTTTGGCGGATGCTAGTTTACATGTGCCATTGGACGAGATTTAAGGTGACAAAACTCTTCGTTTTGTTGAGGGAACAGTAGAGTAATGAACGTAAGTTAAGAGTTTAAAGCGTAGTAGGATTTTGCTTGTGAAAGTTCATTGGAATTCAAAGCGTGGTCCCGAGTTCACTTGGGAGCGCGAAGACCATATGAAGTCTAAGTATCCTCAGTTATTTATCGATCTGCTGTTGAACAGCTAGTTAATATCTAGGGATCGAGATTTCCCTAAGGAGGGATAATGTGACAAACGTGAATTGTGCAGGTTAGTTTAAATCCTTTAGTATGGCGAGAGTTCTTTTTATGTGTGTAAGTGTTGTGCTTGTGAATTTATGTGGCTACGTGAGTTAACATGTTTGATATCATTTTGAGGTGTATCGGCATCTCATTTTGAGTGTGTTTTGAGTTTGGTGTTAAGTATTCCATTCGTTCACGTGTGGTGATAATGGATATGAAAGACGTGTGCATGCATTGCTACGTCAATACTTGGTTTTAAGGATTAAGCGTTTATAGGAAGTGTGTGATATGAGAAAGGAATAATGTGGTTGAAATATGGAAGTTGGTAGTAAACTTTCCATATATAGAAAGTGAATTTGGAAATGAAAAGTTATTTTAGAAAGTTGATTATAAGCAAAATGTTTACCAATTAGCTTAGGTTTTTATAAAATACTTAAGGGTATTGAGTGTAATTATTTAATTAAAAAAAATATTTTTTATCTTGATAGTAAATACGAATTTTAGGAAGAAAAAGGAATATTAAGCCTAATTAAAACTAGGACTATAATTAAGAATTATCTAGGATTATTCTAGGGGCAATATAATTCAAAAATATAATCCAAACCCATTTGCTTGTTCGGCCGATCCCAAGAGAAAAAGAAGGAGAAAAAAATTTAGGGTTTTGATTTTGTGAAGGAAACAAGCTTTAAGGTATGTTTAGTTTTTCTTAATTAGTTTAATCATTGATTTAATTCATGTAACAAGAGTTATGGTGGATCTAGGGTTTCATAATATTCTGTAAATTAAAGTTTATAATCTAATTAGGGTTATTGTAAGCATTTAGATACGAGTTGGGTGTATCGTTAGGTTTGTTGCGTTAGAACTTGATTTAGGTTTGAGCAGAATTTAGGGCTGTGTTGTTTCGTGAATATCTAGAGGTTAGAAGCATGAATTGATATGATTCTGGTGCCTATGATGAAGCTTAGTGAGTCTAGTTTCCATAACATCTGGCCTCGAAAGTTTTTAAGGTTGGGATGCATTAAAGTTGTTACAAGAAAGGTTGTCAAAGCAGTAAATTCGGGTCAGATTTAGGTCAGATTACAAGGTGTAAAACCCCCACTTAACATTTCGAATTAGGAATTAGCCAACTACAGGAGTTTGTTATATGTGTCTATTATAAAATTCCCCTAAGGTTGGCTTTTGTTTTGGAGTGTATGTTTAGTTTTTAGGTCCAAACGTTTTAGTGTACGTTCAGATCCGAAGGGAAATAAATTAAAAGTTTGATTTGGAGTCTAAGTATGATTTCTAGTTAAAAGTTTGATTTTATTTGGGGCACTTAAGTAAGGAAACTAAATTAGTGGAATATCATTGAGATTGTAAACTTATGATATTAAAAACATATAATTTTTGGTTAAAATTCATTAGGTCAGTAGGGGTGGTTTAGAAAATGGTAAAGTGACAAAATTCTGCGTTTTTGGGTAAATAGTTGAACACTGAAAAAGTGTGTAAACGAATTGGTAAATGTTGGGTATGGTGTCGGGGTGACCCATGAGGGTAAATAAACACCTTAGACATCCATCATATGATTGTTACATGTTCTTAAGGTTTTGGCTTAGTAGCGTGTAACACGTGTTATTTTGTTGTTTAGCTTTGTGCGGGCACGAGTATTTTGGGAATTGCTTAGACCAGGTGAGTTTCTTAGCCCTCTGTTTCTTATGATGTTATTGGGTGGAAATGATGCTGTGGTTTGAAAAGTTTTTATTGCTGTGTTTATGTGGTTTTACTTAATGGCATGTGCAGTATGTGTTATTTATTGTGATGTCTTTTTGTTGTGTGGTTGGGTTGGAGCGGAGGGTACGGCCTATCCCATTGTTGTGTGATTACGATTGGAGGGTTGTGGTTTCTTCCTATTAAAATCCACTGGAGGGTTGAAATAGACTCAATTATTTGTGATTCGATTAGAGGGTGTGATTCTAACCTATTTAATCTATTGGAGGGTTGAAATTATACTCAATGGTTATGTTGGTCCCACCAAACTTCCAACCCCACACCAACCTCACCCCCCACCCCATTCCCCCTCCCCCCCCCCCCCCCACTCACACCCCTCCACCCCCCCCCCCCCCCCTCCCCCACCCCCCCCCCCCTAGGCCTAAGTATAAGTTCCTGCTGGGTAGACTTTTAGGTGGTAAGTGACATATTAGGGATTCGGGGGTAACGTTCGCTACCCAGTGTTATTGAAGTTGTTGGATAGGGGTAACGTTCCTACCCGTTTATGGTGAGATATGCGTTGGATCAGGGGACACGTTCCGTCCTAGTTATGGTTGTTTGTGCGTTTGCATGTTAGCCTGTATAATTGCTAGCTTAACTGTCCTGCCATGTTTTGTTTTATTAATCACAGTAATTGATTTAAATCTTGTATTGGTGTCGTAAATATTTGTCTTAACAACTTTATGTTGACGTTTTTAAGCATCATTTTCAGGTGAGTATCGTGATGATAAGAAGGATGTTAAGAAGAGTGGCTAGAGAGACCTTAGGCATTGCTTGTGGAGTTGTCTTTTCTAGTGTTTTCATTTATGACATTTGTTTTGCATTGTTTCTTGTTGTTGGAGATTTGTTAGTTTTTGGTTTATTTTGTTCGTTTACGACATGACTTTTGTAATGCAAGACTCTTTATTTTAGTTTTGGGTATGTCATGACACATAGTGTCCATTTGATTATTTCATGCATTTAGTATTTCTCTATTGTTGACACCATTGTGTTGTGATGATATCCATGATGTTACGCCTCGTGTTTCCGCCTTGGCGGGGTGTGACAAAGACCACCACTATTTGAAAGTGATGGATTTATTTATTGGAAAAATAGATTCAAAACTTATGTGTAGTGTTGGGTTTTTAGATTTGATGATTAAAAAACTACATGTGCTTATATGAAGACGAATGAAACAGAAGGATTTATATGGAAACTTTGGTTATATACATATTGAATAATTAAAAGCTGGACAAGATTTACATGAAGATATGCCATTGAAATTCAAAGTTATCAAAGATAGATTCCTTTGTACTCTAGGTTTTTTGTATTTTCCTATATAGAAGGGTTTTAGGCGGTGCTGGTATAGTGTATCCAGAAACATAGAGCTCTCCCAATGAGAGTCTAGTAAACGTGTGTGTGTACACGTTTATTTAGTAGTTAGATAGATAGTAGTTAATAGATAGTGTAGCCTCAAAGATCTCTTGATCCCTGTTATAGTAGGTAACCGTATTATCTTGATCAAATATTATTGAGGATTGGTGTTTAATAGTAATAATTGATGTTATATTATTGTGTTTTTGATTATCCCGACTTTGCTAATTCGTATCAAGATATTTGTTAAAAATATATCTGATGGGCTTGAACTGGTCTTCATTAGTGGTATAGAGCTTGTGTTCTGTAACTTTGTTATAGAAGAAATCAAACAAGAAGAACTCTTTATTCTTACATCAAGAGATGGATCTAGAAACTTCCCAAACATTGCTAACTTACAAAGTTGTCCTTTCTCAACAAGTTGAATACTGAGATGTGGAGCTAAAATAGAGCAATTACTTTCAAGTTCAAGAATATGCTCTATGGGATGTCTAGTGAATGGCAAATCTTTCAAATACCAACTCGACGAAACAGCAAATGTGTGGTTCTTCTTCTTCTTGATGCCATGGCTCTGTTACTACTAAAGAGAGGTCTTAATTATGAATGATGTAAAGAAAGAAGTATGTTGATGGATGTCTTTCAAATGAACATAAAACGACATTCAATCAATTCAGGGATGCCAGGACTTTGTTTGTGTCATATCAAAACAAGATTTGGCGGTAATGATGCCACAAGGAAGACTCAAAAGACACTTATAAAGAAGATGTATGAGAACTTCAATGCTCTAAGCACAGAGTCACTTGACTTTATTTTTAACAGGCTTTAGAAAATTATTAGCCAGTTGGCCATCTTGGGTGAAAACATCTGTCAAGAAGATCTCAACTTAAATTTTTTGAAAAGTCTACTTTCTGAATGGAACACTCGTGTAGTGGTCTGGATGAATAAATCAGATCTTGACACAATGAGCATTGATGATCTGTACAACAATTTCAAGATTGTTAAACAAGAGGTCAAAAGAACTGTAACATCAAGCTCTAAACTTAAACTCAAGCTCTCAGAAGATTTGCTTTGTGTCTATCTCCTTGCAGTATCAATGATGTTAATATGCCAATTTTTAAGTTAGTACTGCTACTCTCCTGTTAGTACTGCTGGATACTCCAGATAGTATTGCTATCTTAAGTGTTGCCAATGTCTATGCGTTTTGGGCTAATCAAACCAAACGGTGTTAAATTGTTCATGAGGGGGAAAAAAAAAAAAAAAAAAAAAGAATGACTTTTGAATACAAAATACATGAAGATGGACCTAGAAGAAATGGATTTAAAGTGGCAGTTAGCTTTACTAAGCATGAGAGCAAGAAGGCACTTCTAGAAAACTAGTAAGAAGATCACTATGAATGGGAGTGATACTACTGGATATGACAAGTCCAAGGTAGAATGTTTCAACTGTCATAAATAAGACATTTTGCAAGAGGAAAGCAGTGGTCCTAGGAATCAGATAATAGAATAGGAATCAGACAACTCAAGATGGACTGTTAATGTGGAGATAATTTCTTTCCAAAGCTATGGTGGCTATTGATGGAGTCTGGTTTTGATTAGAGCTATATGGGCAGATGAAGATGAACCTACCAACAGGGTATTATGGCTTTACTAAGACTCAGAGGTATATAATGACAAAACTTGTACTAACACCTTCCTTAAAAGTCTTTAAACTCTTAAAACTAATATGATATTTAAGAATAGATTTTATAATTCTGGAGTTTAATCTAGCTACCTATAAAATGGTTTAGAAATCTGTAGAAGAGCAACTTGTCTTATTACAAGAAAAATGAGGTGAGTTCTTGTGACTAAATTTCTGTTCTAAAAAGGTCACCTTATTTTTAAAGACTGGAAATCAATGCTCTTTAAGTGAGTAGGAGAGGTTAAGAAAGAAAAGAGGAGCAATCAGATTAAAATTATAAATTTAAAATGCTTATAAGAGCTTAGATAAATTAATAGGGAGTCAAATATCTGATAACAGTAGAAAAGGTGTGGGTTTTGTAAGCTATAATGTTGTTCCACCTCCACCTACAGGCTTATTTGCACCCCTAACTATTGATTATTGTGCAATTGGTTTGAGGAGTTCAAAACCTGATTTTAAAGGATATGGACCTAAGGCCAGTAAGAGTGTCTGTAAAGATACCTCTAATGAGGTTAAGAAAACTCTTGATACCCTAAATGGTAAGAAGTTGGTGTCAGAAAAATATAAGCAAACTATTTTTCCTACTAAGATAGAATCTGTTAAAAACAAGAAAAACAGTAGGAAAACTAGTTAAGTATGCTGAGATGTATTGATACAAAACCTAGGGGGAATAAAATAACTGGAATAATCTTAAATCCCAACAGCTAGGAGGTGATTTTGTGATGTATAATAAAGCATGTTTTGTTTGTGGAAGCTTTGACCATGTGCAGGCTCACTGCAATTACCATCAAAGGGAATGGATGGTAAATGGGAATAATTATACAAGGGTGAATTATTAACTTGAGTTTACACGAAAAGATTTTGAGTTTCCGGGGTTCCGTTTGGTCAAAAACACGAAAAACGCAATTTAAAAGATAAAACCCTAAATTAATATCGGAAGTGATTAAAAATCACGAAACACTTAGAAAAGTTAAAATATCTCATATAAGGCCTAAATTTATTAATAACCGATGCCGAAACGCGCCCGATGACGTTTTTCAGATTTACGCGGTTTAACTTCCCGGTAAATTATCAGATTCAAACGTAACGTATAAAAGTTAAAGATAATAATCAGAAAAGTTTAAAAATATTGACCTGAACTTACGGGGTGTGACATGGATAAAAGGCTATTTTTTGGGATTATTTGAAATAATTGATTACGGAGAGGATTGTTTATCACTTATTTGATGGTGAAGTGCAATTACTTAGGTACGTATTTTATCATATCTCAAATGGCTTACAACATTAGGAGGTAACTTGTTTGTGTTTTCAATGTTGTGACGAAGACTTGTCAAAATCTAGAAAAGGTGTGTGATTTTTATTATGCTGCTCAAAGCTCACATTTGTTATCACTTGGTATGTGTCTCATAGAAGATGAGGATTTTAGTCAAGAGGTTGCGATCTACTTATATTTCACAGATTTATTTATAAGTTTTACGTCACGTGGATAGTACAAGATATAAGACACAAGTTTGGGTTATTCTACTTCAGCATCAAGTTCGTTATACTTAGTTTTCTTCATCAGTGATCATTACATAGAGCTTACAGAATTTGAAGATTCAAGAGATGGTTAACATATGGGTTTCAGGGGAAGCTTATTGTTAACATGTTTAACCATATACATGCACCACTTGAAGTGAAAGGTTTCATTATTACTGCTAGTTTATATTTCTACTAATCAGATTCATTTTTCTTATTGTGCGTAATGGTGGGCAATTTGAGTATTGGAAGGATGGATTGGTAGTGTGGTATATGATTTGTAGTTGTTATGATCCAAGTTGCATATCTACAAAAGACCCCTATTTGATATTTACACAAAGGGGAAGAAGATTACAGGTTTATTGATTTGCAGCTTATTTATGTGTGGTGGCATGTTCAAGGAAGTCTTAAGTCAAGGGAAAGCATTGAAGATTGTTTCATTCATGGTTATAGTTTTGTAATATCAAATAGGGGAAGATTGTTGGGTTTATAGATTTGATGATTGCAAAACTACATGTGCTTATATGAAGACGAATGAAACAGAAGGGCTTAATATGACACTTTGGTATTCTACATATGGAAGAATGACACTATTGATATTCCTTCATATGAAAATTAAAAGCGTGGAAGATTTACATGTAAGATCTGCATTGAAAAGTCAAAGATATCAAGGATAGTTACCTTAGTACACTAGGGTATTCTTGAAAATTCCTATATATAAAGGGTATTAGGCCCTGGTATAGAGCATCCATAAAAATAGAGCCTCCTAAAAGATTCTAGTAAACGTTGATGTGAGTGTATACCAGTATTTAGTTTAGTATAAATAGTTATTTAGCTAATACTTAGTTTAGGTGTTTTAGCCTCAGAATCATTTGGTTGTTGTGATTAATAAAGAAGAACCTTGAAAAACAATCATTGTTCTTATTGTTATTATTCCGCTGTGTAATGTTTATCTTTGATGTTTATAATCCTAGATTAGATCTAAACAATCTGAGTGCTTTAAATTGTCTGTTTAAATGGTCTTTAGGTTTTATCAATTGGTATTAGAGCCACGAGGCTCGTAATCTAATTGATAAAACCTAAAGATCGTTTAAGACTTAGATTGTTTAGATCTAATCTAGGATTATAAACATCAAAGATAAACATTACACAGCGGAATAATAACAATAAGAAAAATGATGTTTTTCAAGGTTCTTCTTTATTCATCACAGCCCAAAATGATTCTTGAGGCTAAACACTAACTAACTATTAGCTAAATAACTATTAACTAACTAACTACTATGTACACATACGCACACGTTTACTAGACTCTCATCGGGAGAACTCTATGTTTTTGGATGCTCTATACCGGATGCCTAATACCCTTTATATATAGGGTTTACAAGAAAACCTAGAGTACTAAGGAAGCTATCTTTGATATCTTTGACTTTTCAATGCATATCTTCATGGAAATCTTCCAGCTTTTAATTCTTCCATATATAGAATACCAAAGTGTCATATTAAGCCCTTGTTGTTTCATTCGTCTTTATTTAAGCATATGTAGTTTTGTAATCATCAAATCAATAAACCCAACACTCTTTTAGAAGTCAATTAAGTCCATTGTAAAGGGGGTCGACATTGGGAGTACATCATCCACTTCTGATATTCTAGAGGAATCCTCTGGGTGTTCATTCTTGATGAACTCAACAAGTGTTGTTATGATCCTATCAAATGGAATTGGATCTTTCTTGAATTCCATTCCATCCATTCTCTTTGCCAAAAAATAGGCAAAGTTGAATGGGATGTGTGTTTCAATGCAAAAGAGCATATATCCAACAATGATGGGTAATTCTTTCTTTGCTTCAATCTCTACGAACATGTTTATGAGCAAGACTTCGGCCTAAGGTTTCAAGTGATCGTGAAGTTTTAACTTATCCTAAGTAGGTAAGGGGATAATTTGACAATGAAATTGTTCTTTTAGGATTACATTTTGAATAAGAGCACCATTTTTGGGGGTCAATTAAGGTTGAGCTAGGGTGATAGAATCTAATTTTCTTAAAGTTAAGGGTACTAGTTGACATGCAATAGAATAAAG
>BQNB010144611.1:0-16832 GCA_026074375.1 Tanacetum coccineum
GAATCAAACAACAAGACATATTGAATGATTAAGATAGTCTTACTTGATTAAAACATGAATTGAATGAGTTACAATAGGGTTTTGAGGCCCTAAAATCGTCCTAATAAGCTGCCAAACAAACTAGGGTTCGTCTCCCTTTATTACTTTAAAGTTACACACTTAAAACCCTAAAAATAAATTTGTATATATAGGAAAATCGTTGCGACGACGTCACGTTTCAATCATGAAGCCGTCGTGAAAGAGAATATTCTAGATCTTGGGCTGGGTCATGCGAGCTGACACCGTCATGAAATCTTGTGACACCGTCATGTGATGAGTTGTAACGGCGTCATGTGTATTTTGTGACGCTGTCTCCAGCTGCTGAGAACATAATCTTGAGAGATGTTGGTGTAGGTCCGTAGTCTTGTCCGTTTCTTCTCCAAATGAGCCTAAGTCACATGTATTTCCTCCAAATGCCTTCCAAATGCTAAATACCTGAAAAAGAACGATTAAGTACCTATATTGGGCATAAATGCACGATTTAGGAGGTTAAACAACCCCAAAAAAGTGTATAAAATGACACCTCATTAGAAGACTTGGAATCACCCATCTTAACTGTCGAACAAGCAGTCGAGAGATCAAGATTTTTGAAGTCCCGTCAATCCTATATACATCACAGGTTGGTGATTTTGCAAAGGGAATGGTTGAGGTTGATTTAGAATTTACAACTTCAAACTAATTTGATTACATCAACAACTATGGATCAGTCATTGCTATTGTCTTTGTTTTGACGATTGTACGTAAAACACATATACATAAGTAGTAAAGAGGCTGATTGGTGCACGGATATGATGCGGGTTGCTTACTTTTTTGAAAGGCCTAATATTATGCAAGCACTACAAAGTAAGTGGTCGAACTAACGAATTAAAGTGTAGCAAGTCAACGCATCCTTTGGATATGCAACATAAGGTGATAACAATACCCTTTATCTACTATTAATTGTTACTCGCCCCCAATTTTAAACTGTTGGAGGTTTGTTTTAGACACACATTGGGTATATATTGACACACTTGGATATTCCAAAGGAGAAACATAGGTCTGCTATTGAATAATTTACAAGATATTCACACTGTAGTAGAGAGCTAAAAGAGGAAATTGATAAGCTTAAAAGTCATTTCTTTTGGAGAAAATTTAAAAAGGAATGATCTTTTCATATAAACTTGAAATTACAACAAATTTGTTACAAAATATTAGCTCAACTTGAAACACACTCATTAGCCGAAAAATATGGTGATATCGGCTATTCACAAGTAGTGAGTTATAATGCAAAATACTATAAATGATTTTTTAATAAGTAGTGATTTATAATGCAAAAGTGTATCTTTATAAATTGCGAGTTTAAATCATTCTTATGTTTAGAAAACTTAGGGCCATGAAAATGCAACACGAGGTTGCTAAACAAGAAGAAGTAAGAAACGTAGTGAAAGCCATTGCATCCATTGGAAAATTTTGGTATGCACATTGTTGTTACCGACCTAATTCTTTAATTTTCTTGCGCGGGAAGCGATTTCTTAACACTTCATGTTCCATATTTGTCGATTCGGAAACCAACGCTTCACTTCCAAGGAATCAACATGGTGAGATCAATCAACGTGGTGAGATATGTATTCGTTGTGATCAGGCTTATGCAAACTGAGGCTGGCCGGCTAAAAGCTGGTGGCATTGAGAAGACTTGGAGGTTTGATCAACATTCAATTGTTAGGGAAGTGGACGTTGTCAGTAGAAAGAATCAATTTGATCTTATTTTACCAGGTCTTCTGCACCTCTATTTTAATCTCATTTGAACTTGCCAATAAAAAAAGTTTTTTTCATAACATAAAAATGTGCATAGAAACATATTGTTATGTTTATAGCTATGATCTTTCCTCTGAAATCGGTTACAAAAGTAAAGTTTCATGTTCAAAGGTCTTAGAATGTGCATTTAATATGGTGATTATGTGATACTAAATAATGGTAATAGATATTTTGCTAATTATAATTGGCTGTAGAAAATAGCGTTTGAATGTGTTCTGGTGTTTGGAGTGGCAGCATAACAAACACATAATCAGATGTTTGACTGGCAATAACCATGCTTTCAAAGTGGTGAGATCCGTATTTGAACCAAATTGCAATAACTCTGGAATGTTTTGACTGTTTTGTGAAATTAATAGACAAAATGACCAAAAAGGAGACACTATAGTGGAAAAAAGTAAAGATTGTTTGTGAACTTGATTACCCTAAAATACCCGGTTTTTTCATAGCTGATTAGACTGACTATTTGTCCCTCATTATCAGAATCTGTTTATCCGACATTTTAACTATATGTTGCAACTTAAGTTTGAACTAATTTGATGTTTAGCTCCACAATACATTTTCAAACACCTCTAGACTAATCTATATCTTCTGATTACATTTCATTTCTAACTGCATGAACAAACCTTGGTCAATACACTCTAGACTACAATGCAAGTGGTCGACGTGGCAGCAGGACGCAAAGTCCACGTGGCACTTTTAGACTCACATACAATGAAACCTATCAAAGATATGCAGGTATGATAACTCTTCAGGTACCCAACAGTTTGATTTCCGCTACAGGTTTAATTACTATTGATTTTGGTGAAAAAAAGGTTATATGGTTTCATGTAGCATTTTTTTGTTATTTTAAGGTTTCATCAACTTTTTACAATGTAAGATAAATGTGTGTACTTTTTATAGGTTAGGGAAACTGTTCGTGATGTAGTGTTTTTGCACAATGAATTATTCTTTGATGCTGCACAAAAGAAGTAAGGCTATTAATTTCTTGCTAGCAATTTTAGTTATTAGGTTATCTATATAATATCTTTTGCATCTGTGATTAATTTCAGGTACACGTATATATATAATTAGGCAGGTGCAGAACTTCATTGTCTGAAGGTTAGTACTTTAAACTCTCAAAAAAATTGCTTATCGAGTACCTGCTACTAACCACCCTAATCTACACTGTCATCAATTGCTAGGCATGCTACATCTTTTGTTATATGTTTTGGCACCACTGTCATTAAAACTTCCTACTTTTGTAATAAATCTTGCTTACACAAACAGTGTTGTAGGAATATTAGGTTGTTTTTTATGCATTAGTTGTAACTGTGTTAAAAATAATGACATTAACAGAAAAATGAAAACGGGAGAGGAATGCGGCGGAGGTGCAATAATTGCGCATGTGTCTACAAACATGTTGCTTCAAGTTCAAGATGCGTTTTTCGCAACAATGATATGTGGAAGTTGCAGCTATCATAGTTCAAGTTAAGTTGTTGGTTTCGAGCCATACAACTAAAAGAGACTAGGGTGTTCAACTATATTTTGTAAATTGATGTATACCTGTGTGTGAAATAAAGAAAATATGTTTACTGTATCTTTACAAACTGAATGTCACTTATGCAAGTAACATTTTTTCTTAGCAAAACGCCTATGTCCAATATAACTTAACGCAAAACCCCGCGCTCCGCGGCGGAGCTCGGTTTGAAAACCTCGAGTCTGTTAACCGTCCCGCAACGAAGCGCGGGTTTACCAACTCGTTACAAAGAAAAAAGAGGAAACTATAGAAAAAGAAGGCAAGCTACAAAAACTAGACATTGAAATGGTTTTGGACTTGAAGAGACGTATTTTTGACACCTAGCATATGTGTTTCTTATATATGTCATAGTAAGCTTTTATGACCCAACTATGTTAAGCCCATTATGTATTCTTTTACTATCCAACAAACAAGATATCTCACGCGGTGCCGCGGGGCATAATTTTTTTGCGAATCGATTTCGAATGAATGTTGACTGAGAATATGTTCGTACGTTGCGGTGTAAATAGTTAAAAGTTGGGGGTACGTTTTGTAAATTTTTTTTTCCTATTTATATTAAACTTCAACACTTTTTCTAAATGAATTGGTAGATATGTGTATATATTTGATAAATAAAGTTTATTACATAAAAAGTCGTAAATAGTTAAAAGTTGAGAGTCCGTTATGTAATTTTTCTTTTTATATTTGATTTTGGTCAACTTTCGTTTTATGTTTGATTTTGGGCCAGGTGCTTATATTTGAATTTGAGCCAGCTGCTCGTGTTGTTGGGCTAAGAATTTAAGCGGTGCAAAATGACGTCGTTTTGCATCGCAAATGTGTGTATTTATAATTATAATTTAGATACCAAACGTATTTAACATAACTATTTTCAAATTGTCAACAATTCACGTATATATAATTATATATCATTTCTACAAGCTTATATTTATAGGCGAATGAATCATTGTTTGCAGTCTTACATATTTGGTGTCACGATGTATTTGTTTTTTAAGAACGACAATTTTTTTTCACAACCTATACCACATATCTCACAATATATTTCACACATGTCTTCAGCGATGTTTGAACCACAACCTCTAGGTTGATGGGAAACTCAAATAACCAAGGATACCCTTAGTGGTCAACTGAGCTAGCCTAGTTGGTTGATGATGTATTTGTTTTATTTGATTGATGCCATCTAGTACTCTTTTTTTACATGTTTGCTTTTAGTTAGGGAGGTGATATGCACATCACACAAATTGATGTGCACATCACAAAATTACATCTCGTTTTTAACGTAACTTTTTCGTTATTAATCCGTTTAACAAGTTTCTTACTTTTTCGGAATCGTCGAGAAATGTATTATCTTATAAAAATATAAAATGAGTATGTAAAAATTCGGATTTGGGACAGAATGTTTATGCTTGTTTGTTAAGTCCATTTTTGATCTTTTCTTTATACTTTACCACTTTTGTATTTTACCACAAGTCTCATATATCTTGTATATTATATATCATCCTTATATTATCACTTACTTGTCCATAATAGTCCTTATGTGTCCAAGTTACCAAGGTTAACTAATCCATGATAATACTTAAAATTATAACTTTACTTAAGAAATCTCTAATTTACTAGTTTTGTCATTAATCATTTTTATACATAACCAATTGGGTACAAGTGTATTTCTTTCCATATGACCTTATTTTAGTGTTCTATTAACATGATTAAAAGTCCATAATCAATATTAACATGTCTTATGTATTTCTTTAAGTTGAAACATATTATGAAGTTATGAAAACCCTAATTAATCCATAATCATGTTTACACCAAAACCATATGATACAACATTTTCTCATCCTTTTTAACATGATGTAAGTAATCACACAATATATATATAAGTGTGTAAAATGATCATTTCAAATATAAACTTCATTTTCATGAATAAAACCTAAATGGTGATTTAAGCTAAATAGAAATATCATATGCATAATAATGAAAGTTATAGCAACATAAAGAGTTTAAATGGACCTTATGAAGAATGATTATGATGATGTATAAGTACTAAACCCTTGTTTAGCCACAAAAACCAAGCTTGCACTTAATAAACCCTAGCTTTCCTTCACTAAACCCTAGCTTTCTTTCTCTTGATTATTACTTGAATATGGTTAACCAATGCTTGCAAATGCCTTAGTACATCTTAGAATATGTGTATATAGGAGGGTATGGGTTGTAGAAAATTTGATATGGGTTTGTGTGGTGGGGGGTGGTATGCCGTAGCTTATGAAGGGACAAGGGAGGGAGTTTTGTAAATTTTTCTCTAAGTGTAAAGTGTATATGAGTTACTTGCTAGCTATGTGCATGTATATAAGATGTATAGTTGGTCAAGGGAACATAAAGCAAGTCCTAGGGATGGCCAAGTCTTAGTCATTGGTCAAGGCATGGTAGGGATGGTGTATGTCCTCAAATAGTTGAGAACATCCCATGAAAACATGGAAATGTGTTCTCAACTTGCATTTCTTGTTCTTTTCTCTCTATATCCGGTTTTAGAGACATATGTATGATAATATTGAGTAAATTTTGGGTATTGGGTATAAACGTGGGTATTTGTTGAAGCGTAGAAAAGTTTTTGTGGTTCCGGGAGTGCCTAAACGCAATTTATCGCGAAACGTATACACTTTACGTATCCGATAAAAATAAAATGAACAAAGTTAATAATTATCCTTAAAATAATTATATAACCCTTGCTTAATGTAAACATTTAATTGTTTGATGCCCGTTTACATTGAACGCTAATTTTTGGCGTACGCGATTTAACCTAACGTTTACAATTTCAAGTAAATGCGTACAATACAAAAGGTACATTGCGGATTTGTTGACGTCGTCAATGACTTGAAAACACAGGGTGTTATACAATCAGCTTGCTCAGCTTGCAGAGGAACACTGTGTTCAGCTTGTTTGCACATCATCATCTTTTCCTTCTGATACGTGTAGTCTTTAACCCGCTTTGGCTTCCTGCATTCCTTTGCATAGTGCCCAAATCCCTTGTAGTTAAAGCACTGTATCCCATTCTGTTGCACTACCTGGCTGCCTACTGTTTCCCTAGCCCCAGCAACTGTCATTGTCCTTTGATTCCCAAACTGCCCTGACTGATTATCGTTGTTATACCTTGGTGTGGTATCTTCAGTCTTGTTCCTGGAGTTTGAAGAAGTTCAAAGGTTATTGTTGGTAGGTTTGTAGAGCTTCTTGAAATACTTTGCAAGGAGTGCCAAATTCTTTTGCATATCCGTATCCCTTTGAGCTTGTTTAGGATCACTGTCTTCCTCGGAAACTGACTTAGATTGAGGTGTAACTGGTTTGGCGATCTCTTTGCCTTTGTGTCTGGTAGATGCACTTGGTCTTGTAGAAGATGATCATCATCCAAATACATTAACCTTTACACTTTGAGAAGTGTTTGACACAATTGACCCATTCCTCTTTCTGCTATTCTTTTATTTGATCCGTTCGGAGTAAATAACACAAGCAGTGAAGATCAAGAAGAAAAAGACATAAATAGTGGATTATTTTTTGGATCTAGTTCTGGGTTTTGGGATTAAGGTGTTTTTTGTGATTTTCTAGGAAATGATAAGAGCAAAAAATGATAAGTTTTGAACTTTTATGTGGCAGAGACTCAATAATATAATAAATAAAAATTAAAAATAAAAACCGTCCATCAGTGGAAGCTATAACTGTCACGAGTGTCAGTCAAAAATTTTTGATATGGGTGATATAAAGACAATATTTGGAAAGTTCGTTGTGTAGGTAGGTACGAAATTAGTTCGTTGGTGATGTCGGGACAAATTGGAAAGTTCGTGGGTATTTTTTGACTTTTAAACCTTTGATTTTATCAAAACCACACAAAAAATTGGAATAAACCGCAAATATCACATTTGTGATTATCATTTTTTCATTTACTAACTATATCAAAATATATAGAATTTTGGCTAATGATAAATGGACTAGAGAATAGAAGCGATGAACCCGTTTATCAGAAAAGTTCGCATACAAAATGGGATCGAACTCGGACCATACATGTTATTAGCACCGAATCAAACAAATTTGTCTACCAATTTATGTTACTAAGCGAGTACCCATGCATAACATCAGAATTTTATTACGACAAATAGTTATACTGCGATATTCTAATTATTTATTTGATAAACTATAACCAAAGGGTTTGTGTGACTAGTGACGGATCCGGAAGTTCGAAGCAGGGTATGCACGATTTTTAGTGAAGTTATTAAAAAATTGTACCTGAAAAAAGTGAGTATTTTAGCATATATGACCTCATCTTTAAACCCGGCAACACGAATATTAACTTGGTCTATTTATACATGAAACTGGCTGGATCATGATACATTATGACACATCGTCAACGTCGAGCCAAACAACCTTGCATGAACAAGGAGATGGCAAAGGTAAGCGCGGTGCTAAGGCTTGGACTCACACATCTCATTGGAAATAATGGTCAAATGTCAAATGATCGATTCTCATATTGAAGAAGATACTTAAGCAAATATATACTAATCCTTGCACATAAAAAAAAAAAAACTTTTGTAATACATGGTTTTAAATGGAAAACCAACATTAGTACGATGATAAGCTAAATAGTGAAATAGTTTTTATAATGATAAGGAAAATTACAATTAACCATTTTGTCCAACATTTTAGAAAGACAAACAATGAAACAAAAAGAAACATAATACATCCATCATAAATTACATGAACTAACCATCCAAAAATGTTTGGTCATGAACCTCTACCCTTACATTAATCATCATACGCTTTTTAACTTTGATGTTACGAGATCTTGTGCATGTCTCATTGACCGTGTTCGTAAGACATGATTTTTTACTCATTACAACAACCATGACAAATTGACGGCCATGAAAAAAGAAAGCAAATGAAACAAAAACAATAATAAGAACCTTCTTTTTATACACAAAGGTCATCGAAGCCCAAAGCTTGGATGTGGGCTAGGTGGGTTGAGTTGGGCCAGTGTATGGGTTGGGCTTGTGTGTATAATTTATTATTAGATATAAATAGTTTGATGTAGATCTATCTAGCTAGGGTTTGAATGACAGAAAACAGAAATATGTTTTTATACCGTAAACTTACTTTTCCATTTGTACCGTAATGACCAACTTACTTTTTTTTGTACACATTACACCAACGTACTTTCAAATTTTGTTTGACATCACCAATATCACAACTTGTTACTGACACGTTGGCATAACTATTTCAACGTATTTATTTTTTACATTAAATAATTAAAGTCATTGCCAGCTGGGAACTAAAAAGTCAACCTCTCTTTTTCTTTCATTTCATTTACATCTCGTCACTTTATGCACTCTTATTCTCTCATCTCTAGCTTAAACCACCATATAGCCACTCTCTCTTAACCCTTCATCTTTTAACCTTTCTGAGATCCACAAAGTTAAAGAGCTTTGCATATGTTTTTCATTAGGGTGAAGTTTGTTTTTATGCGAAAGACTTAATTATGCAAAGTCAAGTGAGTTTTGTTTTGGGTAATTGTATTTGGATGAAGAATTAACAAAGGTTTGTATTTCTTTTCTTTTTTGTCGGTCTATGGCCGAATTTGGTTATTTATATATTAGCTTTGTAACTTTTCTTTGGTTTGATGTTCATGAGGTGTTGTGATGGTTCTTAAAAAATATATCACACCCAACCCAAAGATACGCTTGGTGGCCACTGGCCAACTGAGCTAGCCTAGTTGGTTGATGATGTATTTGTTTTATTTGATTGATGCCATCTAGTACTCTTTTTTTACATGTTTGCTTTTAGTTAGGGAGGTGATATGCACATCACACAAATTGATGTGCACATCACAAAATTACATGTGTAATGCATATGGTACAACACCACATATGCATTTTTGTGGTGTGCACATCACTTTGTGTAGTATGCATATAATACTCCGACCATTATTTTGTAAGACATGATTTCAACAACTATGACAAGAAAGCAAAATGAAACAAAACTAAGAAAAATGATTTGTAGGCCTAAATAGTGTGCCTAAAAATAGACCTACAGTTATGATTGGTGGAATAAAAAATTTGATTGGTGAATATGAGGAGAGAGAATGAGTGTTTGACACTTGTCAAAATGTGAATAGATTAGGCCTATTTGTAGGTCTATTATGTAGGCCTATATATCATAACTCCAAAACTAATACAGTAATACTCAAAGCCCAAAGCTGACGTGGGCTGGGTGGGTTGATATGAGCCATGTATGGATTGGGCTACTTAAATTATGTGTGTGTCTATTAGATATAAAGAGAGTTTAGACCTAGCTAGGGGTTTGAATGACAGAGGAAGATATGGTTTTGTTTGATGTTGCAGAGGAAGTGCTTTTAAGATTGACTGTCAAAGATCTTCTTCGATGCAAAAGTGTTTGTAAGTTATGGTATTCTTTGATTTCAAGTCCTACTTTTATTAAAACTCATGTTAAATTTATTTGCAACAAGAATAATAAACAACTTGGAAACAGAAGAATTGCTATGACTAGAAGGTATATAATTAGGAAGAGAGATTCGTATACAATACCTCCAGAGTGGGATCCCTACCATTCGTTGAGAATTCAAGGTTCTTCTAATGGCCTTGTTTGCATGTCTTCACTTGATAATAATCGGGTTTGTTTAATTAATCCTTCCACTAGAGAGTTTCGAAAACTGCATAAGCCCCCAATACTTCATAGAGAGTATCTAATGACCTTGTATGCACAACGTTACGGCTTCGGATATGATTCATCCACGGATGATTACAAACTTGTTATGGCGATGAACCAAGGTTGTGATGGGACACTTATTCAAATCTTATCGTTGAAGTCAAATATTTGGAAACCTTTTGGACATGTCAATTATAGTTTCCATGATAGCATGCCTGGTATCTTATTCAATGGGGCACTTCACTGGTTTTGGTATAATGGCAGCAATGATATCTGCAAAGGATTCATTATGTGTTTCGATTTAGCTAAAGAGGAATTTAGAGAAATTCCCCAACCTGAAGACACGAGATATGAAGCGAGTTATAGTAGCACACTGGGGATTTTCGAAGACAACCTATGCATATGTCACGAACGTAATGATGGTCGCCCCTATGGCATTTGGGTTATGAAAAACTACAATGTCAAACAGTCTTGGGAACTGTTGCCAACTGATTGTGAGATGAAGGATCATGTACACTATATGGTTAAGGATTGTCTTCTATCCAGGAAAATGCCGTCTTACTTTTGTTGTGAAAATATATTTTCGTCAACAAGTGGAAAACATATTTGGTCTCCTATCTTTGTGCAAACCCTTGTATCTCCTTTTGTTAATAATAACGGGAGACCAAGTGACTCTAAGAATAACAAGAGGACTGTTGAAGAGAGGAGTTCTAAGGTGGATTTTGCTTATTATGTTCTTATTTCAGAGTCTCTTCTTTTAAAGTACTACAATTTAGTCTATACTTTAGAATTACCCTATTCTAATATTTCTTTAATGGCTCTATGTGTAACTTTTGTCTTATATCGCTCTTATATTTTAACTTTTTACTCGATCTATAGTTGTTACAGACGAGAGTCCTATATTTTTCGTTACTGACGACGATGCTAACGTCTAGATATGTAAGACAATAAAACCTACAAACTGTTTTATTTATGAATTATTGAATTATGAAGAATTTGACCATTATGGCTTGAGACGTCTGTTTGAAGAAATTCGAATCACTCTCACTATGATATGTATGTAGTAACTTGCAAAGGACGTTCCTTGTCAACTTCATCTCATTAGTTTGATAAAACCGTTACAGTAATATGACTCCATGGTTTTTCCATCTCCGAGAACGGTAAGTTAACAACTTCTAATATTCCCAGAATAGATTGCTCCAAAACGTTCCATCTGTACTTTATTATTACCATTTGTTTACGTTTGTTGGATTCTACTTATTGTACGTGTAGCCCTTTTCAATGGTCTTTTATAACATTTCATTCGTTGTTTTAGAACAAGCCACCTATCAACAGTTTGGAGGTGGATGGAAATAGATATCATCTACCAAAATACCAGTTTAAAAGCAAAAAGCATAGAGAAATGGAAGAGAATACGAAAACAGATGAAAAGTACGAAACATTGCTTTCTTTGTTAGACAGAAAGTGTTTTCTGTTGTTCTCGTACTAGTTGTTTCTTATGTTCTCGAAATAACTGTATTACAATTTGTTGTATGTATTGTTGGTAATTGCAGGATTAACAGTCCTGTCTGCTTAAAATATTGTCAGCTAATAGTCACAAGAATTGAACTATAGTTCTGTAGTAGAGATTCTTGGGGATTAATAATCGGGTTTGTTTAATTAAGCCTATCCACTTGAGGAGTTTCGAAACAATACTGCATAAGCCCAATTACTTCATAGAGAGTATCTAAATGACTTGTATGCACAACGTTTTTTACGGCTATCGGATATTGATTCATCCACGGATGATTTCAACTTGTCTTATGGCGATGAACCATGTTTTGTGATGGGACACCGTATTCATCAAATCTTATTCTGTTGAAGTCAAATATTGAAAACCTTTTGGACTTGTTCAAACGATATAGGTTTCTCAACTGAGTTGCTCGTTGCCTGGTATCTAATTCAATGGAGGGACTTCATGGTTTTGTCTTATAATACGCAGCATGATATTGCAAAGGAATTCCATTGTATGTGTTTCTCGATTTGGCTAAAGAGGGATTTAGAGCAAGATCCCCAACCTGAAGCACGAGATAGGATAGCGGGTAGTTGTTAGTAGCACACTGGGGATTTTCGAAGACAACCTATGCATATGTCACGAACGTAATGATGGTCGCCCCTATGGCATTTGGGTTATGAAAAACTACAATGTCACACAGTCTTGGAAACTGTTGCCAACTGATTGTGAGATGAAGGATCATGTACACTATATGGTTAAGGATTGTCTTCTATCCAGGAAAATGCCGTCTTACTTTTGTTGTGAAAATATATTTTCGTCAACAAGTGGAAAACATATTTGGTCTCCTATCTTTGTGCAAACCCTTGTATCTCCTTTTGTTAATAATAACGGGAGACCAAGTGACTCTAAGAATAACAAGAGGACTGTTGAAGAGAGGAGTTCTAAGGTGGGTTTTGCTTATTATGTTCTTATTTCAGAGTCTCTTCTCTTAAAGTACTACAATTTAGTCTATACTTTAGAATTTACCCTATTCTAATATTTCTTTAATGGCTCTATGTGTAACATTTGTCTTATATCGCTCTTATATTTTAACTTTTTACTCGATCGATAGTTGTTACAGAAGAGAGTCCTTTATTTTTCGTTACTGACGACTATGCTAACGTCTAGATATGTAAGACAATAAAACCTACAAACTGTTTTATTTATGAATTATTGAATTATGAAGAATTGACTAGCTGGTTGTTATTGGAATTGAGAAACTGAACTGGAATTGTAAGGCAGGTTCTAGTTATGGTCCTTGTTTTTTTATCCATACTAGTTTCGACATATATTTACTCAGTAATTATGCATCATAAGTAAATTGAACATTGATTGGTTAGCATTTTTTATTAGTAGTAGGCAATTACTTTTATAAGTAAATAACAGATTGTATTGCATTTTTTAAGTTAATATGTTCTCTTTATAAGTAGTATAGATGGAAAGCGCCAATACTGGCTGCTTTTGAGGCGACGATGAGGAGCTTACCGAAGTAATAAGTCTCTGTATTGTCTTTCATCCGTTTACCCGTTTATTCTACAAGGTGTTCCCTGTTTCAAATTGGTTGTTGATTTATCATTTATAAATTTTAAACACAATTCTAGGAAAGGAGAGAGATTGAGGAACTTTATACTCTGAAAGATGGAGAGAAAAATGCATTTCATTTGGACGAAGATGTTGAGATTGAGAGGAAGAAGAGAAAGCGAAAGAGTAGTAAGAGGGAAAAAAAAACAGTTTTAAGGTACAATTCAAGCTTATTTTACTCTACAAGTTTATCGAGTTTAGAATTCTTTTATCTCCCTCTCTGTAATTTTTTGGAAACACATATGCAGGAAAAAAAAAGAGATTGATATAATCCTTATAAACGAAGAGATCGTGACTCAAGATATCTGACGCAGAAAGAGAGAGAGAGGGAGGAAAGAAGAGAACACGGAGCGAAAACAATTCAAAGAGTTAATTTTAGAATAAGAAGAGTCTTGTGTTTGATAGTGTTATAAAAGTGATTGTTTTACTGGATCAATTTTAATAGATGTTTTGATAACCATATGTATCCAACTCATTTCAAAAGAACGTATCAATCATCTGATAACTAAAATCTATTTCCATTTCAACATTTGCGTTTTAGTTGACCCACTTTGTGTTTCATTCATATGAATAATGTTGTTATTTTGGTATCAAAAGTTATTAAGGTTAGAAGCAGCCAAGCCATACGGTAGATGATCAAGCTTCAATCCCTCGGGACAAACAAAGCTTTTTTTTAAGTGCTCACAAGAGAAATTATGTTCCTCACATGCCTCATCGAACGTCAACCAACTTAGCAAGTTAAAACGAGGTATGCATAAACGGGCACCATCAATCTTCTTCCGGAAAACTCCAATTAAGAAATTATTCAGGCCCTACCGTTATGAACTCGTTGGAAAGTTTTCACAAGGGAGGCCATTAATGAGATTTTTCGGAAGTTCTTGACGTCACAAGACTTTAAAGGTAAATATATTGTAGGTTTAATGGCTCTTCGTCGCGTTTTATTGAATTTCAAACTTAGAAGCAGACATTGTTAAGGTTTTTTCTCAAAGTATTTGGTATATTGAAGGAACGCCAATGCGTGTTTTTAGATGGACTACACAATTTCATGTATATCACGAATCGTGTACTGTCCCGGTTTGGTTTCGAAATTCTAAGCTGCCGGTTCATCTATATCACAAGTCGTTACCGGATACGATTTGGGTGAAAATTTGGATGAGATGTTTCCCTCGTATTGTGTTGGCACTTGGGTCATGCAGAAACAACATGCCATGGCACACATCCATAATTGAAATTATCAGTGCAAAAGGTTAACAAATCTACAAACCAAAACAAGTAGAAACAACGATGCCAAATCTCACAATGCTGCGTCTCGCGCTCTCTCACACTCTACCCTTGTAAGCGTGACAAATACTACTGTGTCTCTAAAAATCTACGTAGAGTATGAATCTCTGCATGTGATTAGTTAGTACTAAATGTATCTTAACAATGCACAGCGATCATCTCTCCGCAATCTGATTATTGTTCCCTACTCTCATACACACTCAACAATTTATGTAGAATCGAAGTATATATATCTGGCTTCTTATCAAGTCTGTATGCAAGTCTAATTCACTTGATGACTCTAGTATCTTTGACTCAGGTTACGACACTCTTTATCATATTATGTCTTATATTGACATGCAGTGCAACGACTCACAGGTATTGAGATCCTAACGTGGCTCTGACAGGTGTCACTAGAGGATAGTTCTCCTTTCTCAATGAGCAGAGTAAGAGTCCGCAGAGAATGTCGCTGATGTTCATCCCGTGCCATGATATGAGGCTCTTTGATATCAGTCTGATGATTGAATCTTCAGGATTCTGTCCTTCGCGCCTGTCGTCTCGTAGAGTGACTTCGATTTTCGCTCTCTCAATTGACTTTAGCTATAGTCATCGTAGATTGATCATTAGCTTGATGTCAGTATGATAGTCAGCTCTAGTTGGTGCTCTCACAGATCGGAGTATGATTGATCGGAAGCAAATAAGTCTGAGGTGCGCGGTCTAGCTTGTATGACTTCGCTATCTCTATAGTGTGTGTGCTGTTGTCTATTTCGACGCAATCTCGATGTGACTATGTCCCGAGTTGGCGGGTGTGTGTGTGCTCGCAAGTAGAAATGTCGTCTAAGAGCCTGTGAATAGCGTTCATCTATAAAGATGCATGTCTCTACTCTGATAGTCTAGATGCGCGTTAAAATCTGATGTCTGGGTGTGTGTAGTAGTGACGATGAGTGGTGTTGATCTCACCTCGAGAAGGGAGAATTCTCAGGAGTGTCTGACGTGTGGGCGCCAGTGCTAGCTAGTAAACATCACGCTCAAGTTGCTTAAGGTGTCAGCGCAGTTGTGTGTCTATGTGAGAAGTAATTGTGCTTTCTCTCAGTGTGTTCGCGAGTAGGATCGGTCTGTGATCTTGTCTCTTGCTAGATGTCTCGCAGAATATACCGCGATGATGAGATATCATCGTAGTATCTAACTATAAGAGCTCTAGTTCTATATAGTCTGCAGACTAAACGAAATAGATATCGATAATGTATAGGAGTTGGCGAGCAGTGATAATGAAACCAAGCGGCGGAGTGAGATCTAGCTCGAGAGAGTGAGACTATAGGTGAGGAGGAATGAGAGGAGAGTGATTAGTTCTGGTTTGTGTAAAGTGAACTGTGTAGAGGTGCCTAGTGTGCGCTTTGTGTGCCGCAAAGGCGAGAGAGTGGAGGTCCGATGATGTGTTCTACACTCCGGACACTTTAAGGTGTGTGGCGTATCAGAGCTACTAGTCCAGTGTGTCTGTGGGTGAGAGCGCGGTTGGCAGGTGCGTGGTGTAGGGCTACGGAGAGATGTGTTAGTAAATAAAGATCATGATCTGACTTTATAGAGGGGTGGCAATTTCAGACCCGGCACGAAACCGGACCTGTAACCAACACGAAAATTAACAGGTTCGGGTTAAGTACAGTTTAGATTCGAGTCAGGTTTGGGTCGAACCATGCAGTTCTATACCTGTGTATTACACATGTATGTGTATCAGGGTTGGAAAAATAGCTAAAAAAGGACGATCCGCGCGCAAATAACGTTTAATAGATTTTTTTTTAAATTTTGTTATCTCTGAATCTTAGTATATATTGTTAAACGGGTTAAACGGTTCGACCTGCAAACCCATTTAACTTGTTTAACACGTGTAATGTGCCAACTTTTGTATATAAGACGGGTTAAATGGTTCAACCCGAAACCCGTTTAACCTATTTAACCCGTCAACCCAAGTATATATACGGGTTAAACAGGTCAGGTTCGGGTTATGTGTAAACATGTTAGTGTTGACATAGCTGACCCGATTTTTTAAATGGGTAAGGTTTGGGTTAAGGTTTTCTGACCCGCGAACCCGACCCGAACGCACCTTCTAAGAACTAGTTTTAATGCCCATACACGCACGGGGCTTAAACATAAAACTTTTGTTTTATTATGTTAAATACCGAAAGAATGGCCAAAATAGTCTAGAACATGAAGGTTTTGAACAGTAGTTACACATGCTTGTAAGATTCGACTCAACCGAACAATTTGGAGGTTAATATGAATCAATGAGCACTTCTCACAGATAAGGCAACCTCATATTATCACATATGTATTTCAGTAACAAATTTAAAAGAATTTAAATATCATTGTCGTACAAAACATAGCATAAAAAATAGTTAGAAATTGATGTCA
>BQNB010144612.1:0-16832 GCA_026074375.1 Tanacetum coccineum
AACTTCCCTATCTATATTTAGTAGTGGTCAATTAAATTGGGACATCCAAAAAAAAAAACGTGAACAATAAAAATGGGACGAAGGGAGTATTGTATAAGGTTGGTAAAAGTGAGCGGTGAGTCCTCACCGAGTGAGGGCCTCTTCATGCGTCAAACCGAAAACAACATCACTACCTCACTCGTGACCTAACAAAAAAAAAGACGAAAGATGACCAGCTCATCTTTGTTTTAATATTTTTTATATAGTTTGTAACGTGTGTGATATATTAATTGTGTATATTTGTATAAAGTGGGTTTTTAAATAGAGGGGAAAGTGATCAAAACGAGTGAAAAGTGAGTTGACGTGACGCTGATTTGAAAAGTGAAAAGAGGTGGCCACTCCTACCAGCCTAAAATATATTTGCGCAGTCAGAAAAAATATTTTTGAAAAAATAGCTCACGAGTTCCGAGTAATCCCGTTTAGTGGACAACTGAACATTCATTAGAGGGTGGGGTATGGTGGCGAGGGAGCTCGCCACTTCCTACGTGGCTTCGCCACTTCCCTCGTCACCATACCGGGCTAGCTCGCCACCGGCTAAAATCCCAACATCTCGCCACCTCCACGACGAAACTAGAAGACAAAATCAAATACATAAAACCGTTTGAAAACCAACGGATACTTTTTCAAACTTTTAAAAAATTAAAAAAAATTTATACCCATTTTTACCTATAAATAACACCCCATTTTACCAATTTAACACACACTTCTCTACAACAATATTTATAAACATATAATCTTCTTCTCCAAAAAAAATGTCTCAACCACCAAATGAACAAAACCCGGGTTTTTTTACCCATCTTCTCCAATCCAACCAATACTCAACTTCGCCAAACCAATCGAATCCGTCTACCCCAAGTTCCCAATACTCAAACTCGTCGCAACCGTTTCCCCCTTATGGAACGCAAATGTCACCGCCCGATTATCAATCACAATTGGCGTATCATCAAAATCAACAATACGGGTTCCAAGGTTACATGAATCCAAGAAATACGCAACCACACTTTTTTCCACAACAATCATCACAACCGCCATCTTTTTCACAACAATCATCACAACCACAAAGTTTTCCACAACACTCATCACAACCACAATTCAAAATACCTCAAGCCCAAGAACCCCGTGAACCTAAGCGGAAACAAAAAAGGACGGGAAAACATCCGGTTATCGAATTGGACGAGGGCGATGAAAATGAAGATATGGAAATAAGGCGACTCAATATCCGTTGGAATAACAAAGAAGAAATCTTGCTAGCCGAGTCTTGGATCGAGCACTCGCAGGACGCGAATATCGGAAAAGACCAACGGGATGAAATCTATTGGAACAAGATTTTTGAAGATTTCCACGACCGAACAACAGGTCCGGCGCGTACCAAAAATATGTTGACGGGGAAATGGACCCGAATGCACGGTGATTGCCAACGGTTTAACGCTTATTACAAACAGGCAAATCGTAAAAGCGGGGAAAATGAAGCTGACTTGATCGAGACTGTGAAGACGGTGTACTTGGAGCGAATTGGTAAAAAATTTCAATACCCTCACGTGTGGAAAATTTTGAAAGAGTACCCCAAATGGGATGCGGCGGAGCCGATTGATGGAGATAATCTCCAAGAGGTGTTTGGTCCGGATAAAAGAGAACGTCCCGCCGGTAAACAACGTCCTGTGAAAAAACAAAAATCGGTTGAAACGTCGGGGAGCACCGGGGGAAGCCAATCGGAGTCTGTATCGTCCCTTGTTTCTCAAGATTATAGACGTAAATGTGATGCTGCTGAAAGAGCGTACGAGGCGCAGAGGGAAAAAGATTTAGCTATCAAGAAGTGTGAAGAGATGAAGTTTCTCATGATCGATACTTCGAACTTGCCGCCTCATAAACGAGCCTTCATTGAAAGGCAACAAGCTGAAATAATGAAGAAATATGAAGATGCCGGTGCAGACGATGCTGGTGCAGACGATTAGATTCGTAATTTTATGTTTTTATGTTTCGTATCGTTTAATTTCCTTATGTTTCGTATTTTATTTTATGTTTTTTTTATGTATTGTATTTTTAATTTGTGTGAAATAAATTATGTTTGTGTGAAAAAAATTGAAAGAAAAAAAAATAGTTAGTGGTGGGACCCAAGTGAAGAGGTGAAGGTGTGTTATGAGTGAAGGGGTATTTTTGAGTGGGAGTGAAAAGCTGATGTGGCAGCCTATGGGGCCCGTTTTGTTTTGTGGCTTAAGCCACCATACCCTACCCTCTAAGTGAAGATTTTTTTTTTCAAATTAATTTTTTTTGAGAGAATTGCAAAAATCGTCCTTGTGGTTTGGCCAAATTGCACGTTTGGTCCGCTGAGTTATGAAATTGCAAAAAATGTTCGTGTGACGAAAGTTTGGTTTCACTTTTGGTCTTTGGTCGAATTAAAATGACCAATATACCCTCGTCTTTTTGTTTCTTTTTTTCCTTTTAATTTTTATTTTCCTTTTAGTTGTTTAACTCAAGATAAATTCAAAAACTCCGTTAGAAACCTAGATTTTATCATCTTCACATTCTAAAAACACATACACCCCTAAATCAAAAACCTAAAACCTTAAAATCTACACACACAAAAAACCATACCCTAAATCAAAAGCCTAATTATCATTTTCACTTATCACTTTAATCCTAACAAGAACTTCCGCTGTCAACCCAACCAAAAATCCCCAAATCCAATATGAAAACCTATCATCTTAAAATGCATCATCCCGAAATATGAGCTACAAGATGTGCACTTTGTAGATGCTTCATCTGGTACCTACATAAAAAATGAAGAATCAATGCTAAAAGCTTTCCCACCCACATCTTCTTAGTTGACAACTAATAGAGCTCCAATATAGAAATTGAACTGCAACCTTCTGTTCGTTCGTTCAACTAAATCAACTAAAAAGATTAAACTAACCAGTGCGCTTAGGGTGTTTTGTTTTGTCTGTATTGAAAAATAGTGTCTTTTTGCATAATAGTGTCTTTTTAGAGTTGGTCCTGTGTGGACAAAATGATGTTTCTTTTTGTTTCTTAAGAGACATCTTCATTGCAAAAAACTTTTGATTGCTTTTTGCATTTATGTTTATAAATGCAATAGCACCATCTCAATGACTATGACTTTTAAAAATGACTTGTTGTTTAACATGTCATTGTTAAATAGTATTCAAAAAGTTGTAGATTGTAAATGAGAAAAAACAACTCAAAAAGCTTTTTAAGATTGTGTAAAGTCATTCCTTACTTTTCTCATTGGAGATGCTCTAATAACAATAACAAATATAAAATAAAGTACATCACATTTTTAACATTCTTTTAACTGATATGTTTTCAATAATCAGTTTTCTTGAGTGGTTCAAAGTTCCACCATCATAGATTTTGAGTTTGAAAATTGAGGGGCTTTGGTAATAAGAGAAGATTTGAGAATCGTAGACATAATTCGTTTATGTTTGGAGTATTATACAAACACAAAGTTAATGAGAAAAACAAAGCAGTGAAGTTTGGCATTAAAAAAAACAAACCCAAGAAAAAATTTATTTCCAATCTACATAATCTTGTCCAAAAAAGACAACATCGTATAGATCCAACTGTTAAAGATTCTGATCTTGTTTTTTTAACTACTAACCTCAACACTTTAAAATAGGGGCGAGCATACCGGACCGTCGACCGGACCGGACCGGAAGACCAGACCGGAAGACCGGGCCGACCGGACCAGACCGAAGGTATTTCGGTCCGGCCCGCGGTCCGGTGTTTTGGACCAATTTGGTCCTCGGTCCGGTCCGGTTCAGTCCGACCAAAAACCCGATGATAATGCGTGTAGGACCGGACCGAAGACTGATTCGGACCGGACCGACCCGGACAGGACCATACCATTTCGGTCCGGTCCTCGGTCCACCGTTTTGGCTAGTTTCGGTCTCGGTCCAAGGTCGGTCCGGTCCGGTCCTTGGACCGTGCTCACCCCTACTTTAAAATAACAATAATAATAATTGGTGTTCATCTTCTTCCTAACTCCACCATTAAAGACAATTGAAGCTTTTACTTAAATGAATGAAAGTGAAGCAAATAATATAGCCTTGAGGTTATCGATATCCATGTGAAGGATCGTTGGGGTGAGGGATTGATACGATGTATTTGTGGTGAGGAGTTGGAAAGATGTACGGGTGGTGATGAGGAAGTGGAAAGATGTAGTAGTGGTAGTTAAGGATTAAAGGATGAGTGTTAGGTCTTGATTATTGATATAATTGAAAAGAAAAAGAAATAAAAAAGGGTATAATTTGTTTGAATAATATCCTGTATGTGAAGGAGATGAGTTTTTCCACCCTTTCACATTAAGGATGATACTTTGGAATAAGCAAAAAAGAAACAACACAAATTTCTTTTGAAAAAAGAAAATGTTAGCTAAGGGCTCAATAAGCTAAAAGTAAACAGCCCCTTAGTGGTAATAAATTAGAAAATTAGTGGCTTTTTATAGCATTATATAATGAAAAGATGATGACCGTTTTTAGTTTTGCAAAATACTTATTGTAAACGTCATTTTATAAATTTATATTTTATTAGATTACTTTTTTTTATCATAAACACATAAATCTTTTCTTCATGTATACTCTACGCCATCTTGTAACCAAATTTATGGAAACCATCTTGAACCCAAATTACCAAAAAGGATTATTGGTACACGAACCCACATTTACCTACGTGTTCACATACACACATTAATGCCTAAAATATAAACCAATTTTAAGTGAAGATCAAATGAAAGGATCATGATACGCACCAACGACAAGGCCAATTAACCATTGGTACACACCTCCATATATCATTCATACTATACTATAATAATAAAGCAAATCATGTATACGAACACCAACTAACAAAAAAAACATTAAAAAACTAAATACAATTCACCTTGCAATTTTATTAGTATATCTTTTGTATATGAAATTTATACAAAATCCTACTGATACAGAGACGTTTCTCGACCGATACACACAAACAGACAATGCCCGAGTTTACATGTTCTCGATTGGTACACACAAACACTTGGCCGATTTCGCGACTGATACAGATGAACATTTGGCCGAGTTTACACATCCATGTTTACTACTAGAAAAGAATCACCAAGTTGTGAATGCAAATTCACATTAATAAAATTACATAAAAAAAAGATTATAATTAAAGAAACCATACTCATTATGACCAGCCACGTGCATGTAAATAAGAAATTGTAATCAAAGTATGTAGAGCATTGCAGGCATTCACGAATGTCATCCTGCAAAAAAGAATGGAGTATTGATTGGTAGTACCAATTTGGTACAAAACCTGGAAACCAATGCTTTGGCTAAGGACATCTGTTGGAGAGGGTATAACACCCACGTGCATGTAAATAAGAAATTTTATGCCAAGTGTATAGCTGATCCTATAAGCATCTATCACAAATATATGTTTAGTTCTTAGAATCCAACCACATACCAAATAATAAAAAAAGGGAGGTTATTTTCGATACCAAACAAAGCATATAACCTCACACCTCTATACTTTAGACTTAAATTTCCATATTGTGTCATCTCAATATAAAACTAATAATATAGATCCATAACAACGTAATCTTAATTACTAAAGAACAATGATATAGTCCAACTAGTACATGATCACTAGTTCACGAAAAAAAGTAAATAAGAAGGTCAAAATTGTTGTTTGAAAAATCTTGGTCAACATTTAATACAAAAAAAGTACGTGATCCATTCAAATCATATATGTAAAAACAATTATAGAAAAAACTAATTATTAAAAACAGGTTAATTAATTGATAAAAACTAAAATGCAAATAAGTTACTGTAATGGACCTCTCGACTCCATTGATACACACTGCAATTAAGTAATTGTGGCATCTTCAAAACTTGTAATGTGGTTTCGATCAAAGATCCTCAACAAATAAGCTTACTGAATTAAAAATTTAAAATTGATACACAGCTTGTAACAAATATTTAGATAGTATCGTGCTAAACAGAGTTCGTGATTACCGAAAAAGTCGTAGACGAAGATCCGAATATTTATGAGTCGGATGGTTCTTTTGTGAGAGAGGGATAAGGCCAAATTTGATTTGTGGATACATGTTTATGAGATAGAGAGATTAGGGTAGTTATGATATTGATAGGAATGAAAATACCAATTACTCGTACCTTTCAGGTGTTTTAACAATTTAATTTTATTTTCAGTTTTCTTTTAAAGTAAAATGCCACATGTCATGTTACTATTGGTGTCTATTGTTTATCATTTTAAAGTGTTTACCGCTTGAACATAAATCTATAATAGGGATCCAGTGAGAAATAAATTAAAATAAGAAGTGGTGAGAAGTGACTAAAACCACACATTTGAGATGCAACGACTTGCATTAGATGCATTTCTATTCATTTAGATGCATCATTTTAAGTTTTAAAAGTTAATTTGATATGTAGATGGTGCAAATTGATTTTCATGATTTTGGCACATGTAGAGGAACAAAAAACAAGAGAAATCATGAAATGCATCTAATATACGTATATGCATCTAATTAAAAGCTAGAAAACACATTATGATGCATTATAATGCATCTAAGATTATAGAGATGCATCTAATTTAAGTTGGTGCGTCTCGGATATGCGGTTATAGTTACTTCTTATCCTTCCTATTTTAAGAAAACTTCTCATTTGATCCTAACTCTATGTGTGTGTGTGTGTGTATATTATATATATATATATATATATATATATTTATTACTATATCATAATATATTTATATCCCTCAAAAATTACATATATATATCAAAAAAAAAACAATAATTGCATATATATATATATCCTTCTAAACATTTAAAAATAACATATATATCCAAATAATTAAAAAATACATAAATAAAACACAAACTAAATGATACTCCCTCCGTCTCATTTTTATTGTCCACGTTTCCTTTTTGGGATGTCCCAATTTAATTGTCCACTACTAAAAATAGACAGGGAAGTTTGATCAAGTTTACTATATTACCCTTGTTTGAAATTATTATTACAAACTTTAAAGAAGACTTTAATTAAATAGCTAAGGGTAAAACTGTCTTTTTGTCAAAAAGTAAGAAATAGAAAGTAGTAATAAATACACTTTTCTTAAACTGTGTGTTTTTTGTTGGGGGACAATAATTTTGGGACGGAGAGAGTAATTATTACTTAATTTGAATTTTGACCATTATACCTTTATTTATGTTTTCTAACAAACAACTCGAGTTAGCCCAATAAAATCAAACCACCATTATACCTTTTGACAAACAATTTTCAGATAAACTAATATTATGACTTATATTCTCAATTTAATTAGAAGGCAACACTTGCCTTTAATGCCACATTTAATGCTCTTTCACCGATCGAGTCATGTTCATGCCGGAACCCGCCTGAAAACCGCAAACCCGCCTGAAGACGCCGAAACCCGGGTCCAACCCATTTTGTTATTATTATAACTTTTCACTTTGTCACGTGCCCCTCCACTTTGCTACGTGTCCCCCCCCTTTCTCTCTCCCTGTTGAAGCTTCTCAAGAAACACCTCTCTCAATCTTTTATTTTCTCTCTCTGTCTAAAAACATATCTCACCGGCTCTCTCTCTAAAAGCAGAATATAGGTTTAGGGTTTGTTTTAATTATGAGTTGTTCTTTGTTGCTGCAATTACATATGCGCCATGAGGGTTTGCTTGGTGGTGGTGATTTTGGTGGCACAATTGTTGTTTCGTGTTGGGGTTGCTGACTATTTTTTTTGGCGTGAGTAATCTTGCAAAAATAAAGGTATATGCTTTCATGATCTCTGTTCTTTTTGTGAATCTTGCAAAAAATGAAGGTATATGCTTTCATGATCTCTGTTCTTTTTGTTTACAATTATGGTTTATGGTTCAGGCTTGATGGTGACAATGATAGGTGAATGAGAGTGTGAGAGAGATTGAATAAATTTTTTTAAACCTGTAAATTCGTGTGAGTAATTGTTTCAGCAGGTTCGTAACTTTGCAGCCATGGCGAATTTATCCTTAAGATTGTCCGTATCTTGGCGGGGCAGGTTACTGATTCTGCAGCCACGACGGATAAATTTATAACATACATTGTTAGTTTGTCATCTGATTTGAAAGTTTGCACATGTTTAGGCAAGCTTATGCTTCTTCGATGCCACACATACTTTCGTTGCTGCTATCCATGGCGTGTGACAATGGTGATGGGTGTGTGACGATGGTTATAGACTTACCAGCTACAAAATAAGCCGATAGAAAAATTTTATGCATCATATATTGGCGGCACAACCACACTCGAGTTATGGTTGGGGACATGCAAGTGTTTGGTGTTAATTCTATATTTGTACTTTATGGTTTCGAGTTTGCTTATACATCTGGCTTACGGTTCTTCGATGCCACTGATTCGTTCGTCACCGCTACTAATGGCGTGCGACGATAGTGATGGGTGTGTGACGATGTTGATACCTAAAGGGTGAAATCTATGTAGAATGTGATCCGATCGTGGTTTGCGAGCTTTTGTTAGGCTTGCAGCCATGGTAGTCAAACCTTGATTCCAAATGTGAGTCGTACATCGTCATTTGTGATTATGTTGGTTGGTGCCGCTGTGGCGGGGCAGGGTTGGTTGGATATCCTTTGTTGGTGCTTTGTTAATGCGTGTTTAGCACTGTGTGATTGTACATTGTTTTCTAACTTGATATATCTGTTGTGGGCGATGAAGAGATTATTACGTTTCGGGTTGACGGATCATCGTGACTGAAATCGGCCCGTATCTTGGCAGGGCAGCACGTCGTCGTGCTTGCAGCCACGACGGGTTTTCGGTACCGATTTCATACTTGCACGCCTGAACCTTCTTATGAGAGGGTATGCCCATTGATTGGCGTTCATAGTTTAATGTTCGTTACTGTGGGTTTTTTTGTGACATGCGCCTCATTTTGTATTCTATTTTGGCTTTTTATATTGCCGTCAACTGAGTTCATATGTAACTTAAATGTTCTTACTTTTGATAAGTCAGAGGGTGTTAATCATTGCTTATACATGAATATATGAATACGATGTTATCCACGTTCTTTTGGGCGTTCGTTAGTATAAAAACATTTGTTTTAGTTTAGCTTGATTTTAAATAGTAGGGCACCAGCGTGTATGTTCGTGTGCTCTACGGGGTTTAGGTGTTACAAGCTGGTGTTAACAACTAAATTTGCGTATTGTCCCATTAAACATGAAAATATGCTCATAAACTAGAAAATAAGTCGAAAAGTGGGCTTACATGTTTATCGAGTCAACAACAATAAAGGCGCGGTAGGGCTCAGCTTGGCTTGACCTTTTGGCGAGGCAAGCTTAATAAGCTTGCAGCCATTTGTTAATACTATTTTATAAAAGGTAATGATGAGTTTATTGATAGGGAGGAACATAGAGGAGGCGACATGCATCTTGGCGTGGTAACTTACTAAAGTTGCAACCATGGCAGATATGTTCTGTTTCTCCGATGCTCTATCCTTCTGAACTAATGAAAATAATTTCTGGCCAATTCCTCAAACCACCAGGTCGATCTGAATTTCTTTGATGCTGTACCCTTTTGAGTTTCATATAATAATATATATTCGGATGATATTCCGAATCTACGACCTACCATGGCCGAGATCGTAGCCGTGTTCGTTGGGATAGTGAGGAGTCGTTGTTTGCCGATGATTATGATAATGAGTTGGGGTAAATGTTTGTTTTGTCCGCCAAAGGCGTTGGCATAGCTTTTGGTAAGGAATAACATGATTTGTTGTTAAAATTTCTTGATGAATAACAGTGTCTTAACAAACTGGTATTTGTACTTTTTTGGCAGGGAAACAATCGAAACACGCTTTTTCTTGCAATGTTATGCTCTCAATTGGTTCATATCAGATGAGAAGTTGTTGCGTTGATGGTGGTTTATTTGCTGAAGTAATTTTTTTTCGCTGGCGAAGGTGTTAGTTTAGGTTTTGGTAAGGAATAACATGCTTTGGTTGTTGGCATTTTGTGATGAATAGAAGGACTGTAACAAACTGACCTTTGTATTTTTTTATGCAGGGAAGCAACTGGCAGACGTTTTTTTTACTATTTGTGGCTATATCAGTTGCAATGTTACGTTTTTAGTCAGTTTAGGCTAGCTGAGAAGCTGTTGCGTTGCTGATGCTTGCTTTACTATTTCTCGGTCTTAACAGGTTAGTAACTTTTACGCTTTCAGTTAGTCTTTATGAGATGAGAATAATGGTGATACATAAATTTTTGAGCTAAAATAGGAGTAGCTTTTGTGTTGCTTGTGTACGTTTACTAATGTTTGTGTGGGTTTGTTGATGCTTGCTTTGCTTATGCTTTTTTTATACTGATGTAGCAGTGTCAAATTTGTTTTTAAAAGACGTGTTAATAATTATATTCGCTAGTTTCTAAATTGTTGCTGATTGCAGTTGGGGCGGGTGTGTGATTGACGTTTACATTCTCAACGTGAATCAGAGATTTATAGTCTCGCAGGTATTTGTTTTGTAAATTCACGTTCTTTTCGGTTTTCTTAGAGATTAATGAATTCAAGTTTCATTTTTTTTGTTTAAACTTGAATACAAGTAGAATGAGTTACCAAGTCACCAAATAGATTTAAAGAAGTAATACACCAATCGGTTTAACTAATTTTTCCCCATTAACAGATTGAATAGTTATTCTCGGATTGTTTACCTTCATAGTTGTTAAATTGTAATACTTACGTTTTTTCGGTTATTGCAAGTGCTATTGGATTTGACTCTAAACTGATGTATTAGATGTCACGATTCGACCCTTTCCTTAATGAATGGATCAATTTGGGTTGTAGTTTACTCTTATCAATCAAATGGGTCGATGAATAAGATAAGACAAAATAGCTAAAAGAACGAGTCGATCAGGTTGATATTCCCCCAAGTGCTTATTGTGTTTTGTAGTTTTTATTGAACAAATACAATTTTTTACTTAACCAAAAACTGTTAATAGGTCAACCCTAATATATGATTTGTGATTTTGCAGAGCTACAAATCCTAAAAAAGACACACAGTATATGACATGCACCGAACTTATGGACGAGTATATAAAGTTCCAGAATGACAAGAGTTTTATTGTTCATCTTGGTCTTGAAAAGCCAGGAAAGGTACCATTCCTCGAGTCTTTTTTTGTGTTTAAGTTCATGTTGCATTCGATTCATTTGAAATTGTGGTGTCGACTGAAAAAGTTGTCAACATGGTGTTAATCATTGTTTTATAGATGAATATATGAATATGATGTTATTGCCGTTATTTTGGGAGTTCGTTAGTATAAAAACATTTGTTTTAGTTTAGCTTTCTGCCAGTTTTAGGTGATACGCTAAGAGGGAAGATTCATAAGTAAAATTGTTGTTTGTATTGTGTCAAATAGGTATTATAAAGCATATATAAGATCACTGCTCTGCCTCACTAAAATAAAACATTTAGTGAATTACAAATGAAAAATCACGTGCACAAAGATTTTCAATTTTGCAGTGTATTGCAATAAGTGCATATAACACTATGAACTGTATTAGTGTACAAATTCTTTACTTTATCACTGCCCTGCATCCTTAACAGAACACTAAAAACTTATTTTTGGTTGACTTTTGATGCTATATGATATGATTGCAAACCTTTTTTTGCCCTTTTATTTTATTTAATTCTTTTTTTCTTTAAACATTCTTGATCAGATACAATTATATTTATCATACAAAAGCCGGCTAAAACTACATTTTATAAATTCTATGTTGCAGCAATCATGACACAAAACTGTATTTCAGACTTAAAGCTATGCGCCAGGAACAAACCCCTTGAAGCCAAGGTGTATCAAAAATGGGTAAACCAAAGGCCACCAAAACCAGCGGCGATCGACTATTGCTGCATTCTAATAGACCAAGAGGTACAACATACACCATTCACCTTACAATACCATACAAACTGTTACAGTGCATTACAACCTTGCCATGTGCACAGGACAACGCAATTCAAGCGACTATTGATGTAGGTGATATTCCTCACTTTAGTAAGCTTCTTTAAGACAGATCAGCATATAGAATATCATGTTTCATTTATGTACCAACGAGCAACTTTCAACAAACACTAGGCACTGACACAACTCTAAGATTCGGGAGGTTCATAAAATTTGAGAGCATACCATCAAGTGAGTTTCCCAAACACTGCTTTAACTTTGTTTCATAAAATCAATTAGACTACAAGTTGCGACAACCAGATACCTAAACCAACCAAAAACCGGTCCTCACATGTAACAAATAATCAGACGTTGTTTTTTTCCGAAATATAAAAACTCTAAACTGCGGTAGTTATATGTTAACATATTACATAGGCTGCCTCGCAAGATTAGGAGGTGTGCTTATATCTGGAAGTGCCAACGCAAATCAAATTGTTAGAAGAAAAATGGATATTTGGAAGTATGTATCATAGCAAGATTTGTCCGCAATTTCATGTGATATCGACATATTTGATTTTGTACTTTTTATAGCTGGAAATTTGCATTACTCACTTTAACGGTTTAAAATGTCTTTCTTGCAACGGAGGTGTACCCGTCAAAGACTACCCGAGCGAAGCTGTAGATTTAGGATTAATTGATTGGCAATTGCAGATGTGGTTTTGTCATAGATGGTTGAAGGATAAAAAATAAGATATAAAGGAAGTAACTTTGAAGCATTGCATCGGCCGGCTAACAGATTGATTCAGCGGCTTCAAGCATTACACGTAAGTATCTCATTTTTAGATAATGATTGAGGGAACATCGTGGGTTAGTGTCACAGAAGAAAAGTGAGTATGGCTGAAAATCTTTTTTTGTTTTTTACTCTAACGGCATTACACATTTTGAACAGGTCGGATGGAAACGAAGACATGGTGGATAACAGATACCTCAAGGCTAACTACCCGCTCCTGGTAAGGCTATCTATTTCTGACACCCAGCAAAAACGGCTGCGTAAATATGGAAATTATCAAAGCAGTGAGTAATAGATATGTGTAACTAAGATAATAGAAGATGTTAGCCTCAAAATATTGAGTCGAACAAGGAAGTTCATTCATTAAGAATAATAAGTCTCAGTCATTTAATTAAGTAACATTGTAATAGGCTAGATCGGGTAAACGAGCTCACTTATGTAAGCTAATCGGCCACATGTATCGGGCGAAAGCCCAAGTAATCCCGAGCCCGGCCTGTAGAAATACTAAAGGCAAGCAAGCCTTTTAGTCTATGTATAAATACACCTCTCCAAGGAAGGAGAGGTGGTTGGTTCATTTGTAAACTTTTGTCTTGCAAGTAAACTTCCCATTTTCTCTACTTTCTCTCTCTAAACATCTTCTTATCTTCTTTCTTATTTTCTTGTTCAATCCATGTAACAACGTATGAAGTGAAGTGATTATTTGGCACCGACATTTGGTATCAAGAGCCTCGGGTAGATTAGTGGTTGTTTTGTGGTAATAAGCTCAAAATTTTAAAAAATTTCGTGGCTTATTTGAGACAAAAGCCCACGGCTTGTTTAAGTCTTGGCTTATTGATTCTTAAGTGGTGTTAAGATTGAGCTCACTAGCTTATATAGCTTATACGTGCTTATTTCAAGAATCAAACATAAGTTTTTTTGTTGTTTTTGGTTATTTTTTTGTTTTGTTCGAAAGTTTTGGTATAAAACATCAAGATTCGTGTTGTGCTAGTGGCTTTAACTGAAAAAAAGAGTGTACTCTCGTGTTTTATTGCTTATCCTAGCTTATTCGTGGCTTATTGTGGTTCAAAAAAATGGTTTTAACTCGTTTTTCAATCTAGCGAGTTAGGTAATTTCTTGATAGCGAGTTATGGGTTTGCCATAAGGTGTGTTTGTTTGCCTAAAGTGGAACAGGATAAACATGTGGAAAACGACGTGTGTACTTGTTCAAAAGTGACATCCTTGGCAGCTTGTAGTAGCAAGTTACGAAGAACAAATCCAGTGAGTTAGAGACTTAAAAAATCTAGCGAGTTACAGGTTTCAAAATCTAGCGAGTTATAGGTTTCAAAATCTAGCGAGTTACAGGTTTCAAAATCTAGCGAGTTACAGGTTTCAAAATCAAGCGAGTTACAGGTTTCAAGGTCTAGTGAGTTACAGGTTTATTTGAAGACAAATTCTCTAGTTCTAGCGAGTTGTTAATGTGCCCAAGTTTTGCCAGATCAACGAGTTAGCAGAAGACAGTAGCGAGTTATCTTAGCGAGTTAACATGATATTTCCTAAGCTCATATCCAAACATTATGCTGCCTAATTTTTCTAAAAGTAGCGAGTTGTGCCACTGAAATCCCTTGTTTTGGGAATCTATTACTCACTTCTAATAAAAAAAACTTGAACATAACTTGAACCATAACAACAATCAATCACAAGGATTCAAAAGACAACTAATTCAACACAAACAAACCTTAATCCAAATCAATTAACATTCACGGTTTTCTATTGATTTTGTAAAATCCCGTGCATGACACAATTCTTTTCTCGGTTTCAATCATAGACTTGTAAAATCCCGTGGACGTTTATTGTTTTCATTTTACCACAACTTCAATCACAACACATCTACTTAAGATCCTTCAATCATTTTCACTTCATAATTCAACAATCATTCATCATGACTACTCCAATTGTAACTTCCACAACCGACAGTCAAATGCATAACAACATCATGGCAGCTGGTTCAAGGGATCGTCCACCAATGCTTGCAACAGGACGATATGCACAATGGCGATCACGGTTCTTAAGATACATTGATACAAGACCAAATGGTGATGCCTTGAGGAAATGCATTCTCGAAGGTCCCTACACTCCTACTACTGTCATAATTCCAGCTGTACCTGCAACGGATAATTCTCCAGCAGTTCCTGAACGAACAACAGTTGAGACTGTCTTGAATATGTCTCCTGAAAACAAAGCTCATTTTGAATCAGAAAAGGAAGCGATTCACTTGATATTGACTGGAATTGGAGATGAAATATACTCAACTGTTGATGCATGCAAGACAGCTCATGAAATGTGGGAAGCTATTGAAAGGTTACAACAAGGTGAATCCCTCAACATTCAAGATGTCAAGACAAACTTATTCTGGGAGTTTGGAAAATTCACCTCTCACGATGGAGAATCAATGGAGTCATACTACTCTCGGTTTTACAAGCTAATGAATGAAATGATACGAAACAACTTGACTGTTGCTACTATGCAAGTCAATGTTCAATTTCTTCAACAACTTCAACCAGAATGGTCAAGGTTTGTAACAATTGTCAAGCAACAACACAAATTAGATGAAGTTTCATATCACAAACTCTTTGACATTCTGAAGCAATATCAAAAGGAAGTTAATGAAATTCGTGCTGAACGAATAGCCAAGCATGCTAACCCATTAGCACTTGTTGCTGCTGCTCAACCATATCAAGATCCTTATTATCAAGCACCAAAGTCTCACAAATCATATGCACCAACATCAAAAGCATCACTTCCAACCAGATCTCATGCAACTACCAGAAACAAAGGCAAAGAGATAGCCAAACCAATCACACCTCCATCTGAGTCAGCTTCTGAAGAAGATAGTGATCCTGAACAAGCTCAGAAGGATAAGGAAATGCAGAAAAATTTGGCACTCATTACAAAGTATTTCAAGAAGCTCTACAAACCTACCAACAACAACCTCAAAACTTCCTCAAACACCAGAAACAAGAATGTGGATACTACTCCAAGATACAAGAATGACAATCAGACTAGACAGTTTGGGAATCAGAGGACAATGACTGTTACTGGGGCTAGGGAGACTGTAGGCAGTCAAGTAGTGCAGCAGTCTGGGATACAGTGCTTCAACCGCAAGGAATTTGGTCATTTTGCTAAGGAATGCAGGAATCCAAAAAGGGTTAAAGACTCTACGTATCACAAGGTAAAGATGTTGCTGTGCAAACAATCTAAGAAAGGTGTCCCACTTCAAGCAGAGCAATCCGATTGGCTAGCAGATACGGATGAAGAGATTGATGAACAAGAGTTGGAAGCACATTATAGCTATATGACAAAGATCCAGGAGGTTCCTAATGCAGTATCAGGCACTGATTCTGAGCCATTGGAACATGTACAATACGATACTGGATATAATGTGTTTGCCAATGAAATACAATATTCTGAGCAATCTGAATCCATTAGTAACACATGTGTAGTGGAAACAGGTAATAGTAATGTCATTCCTGATTCACCAAATGTGTGTGATAATGGTATTCAGAATGACCAAAATGATGTAGAATGTGATGATGAATGTGTTGCACTTGCTAATTTAATTGCAAATTTAAAACTTGATGTCGATGAAAATAAAAAGATTCAAAAGCAATTAAAGAAAGCAACACAACACTTGCTCATGAATTGACTGAGTGAAAATCTATTCTTGCGGAAACTAGTAGAACTCTAGAGGAATCTAATAGTATTCGGGATAGGCTTGAGAAGTACAAAACCTTTAATGACCGTATTGTTGACTATGAGAAACTTGAACATAAGTTAAATGAAACTCTAGGACTATTGGCTTAAAAGACATTTACATAAAAGAAGGTTTAAAACTTAAAGCCTACAAAATTTTAGTTGTCAAAGAGAAACACGATGAGTTAGTCAAACAGAGACTTTTAACAAAGTCACATTACAAAGGTCTTGTCAAGGATAAAACAAAGGTAATAACGGATTTGAAACTTAAGGAAGGAAAAGATATTGACAAAATAATTTCAATGAAAAAGCAATTAAAGTTTATGAATGAAATTGTTTACAAACGAAGTCA
>BQNB010144613.1:0-16831 GCA_026074375.1 Tanacetum coccineum
CATTACTTGAAGCTGCTCAGGTAAAAAAAGCTCTCCAGAAAAGCAAGAAGGATTCTCACATGCTTCATGCAAGTGGCTCAGGTGATAGAGTTGGTTCCCAACCAAAGGTTCTTGATGAGTCATAAAACAAGACAACTAGTACAGATGAAGGAACGGGTGCTAAACCAGGGGTTCTGAATGTACCCAAATATCTATCTGAGAGTAAAAATGAATCGTGGGGAGATAATGGTGATGATGGAAGCAATGATGATGACAGTGATGAAGTAACTAAGGATGATGATGAAGATGATGTTAAAAGTAATGCTAATGAAGACAAAGAAGCTAGTAACAGTAAAAAGATGGATTCTTATGAAGATAAGAATCTTAATGTCAATCAGAATGATGATGAAGAAGAAGAACATGAAGAAGAGTATGTACATACTCCTGATAGCTTTGAATTCAATAATGATGAAGAAGAGTATGATGAACTGTATAAGGATGTGGACGTGAAGTCGTTAGATGCAGAACGTGAAAAAGAAACGAAAGGTGATGCAGAGATGACTGATGCTGATAAGAATGTTTCTCATGAAAGATCATATGAGCAAGTTGTAGATGATGCACATATGACACTCACAACAACACAGAAGACTGAAGGTTCTATGCAAAGTTCTTCTGTTTCATCTGACTTTGCCAGTAAATTTCTCAACTTAGACAATGTTCCTCCAGCTGATAATGAAGTCGCTTGTATGTTGAATGTCAAGGTTTTTCAGGAAGAATCAAGCACTCTACTGTAGCTACAACGACTGTTCCTCCGATAATTCAGCCATTCTTTTCTATTCCACAAATGAAAATACCAACTCTCGTACCAACAACAAAACCAACGACCTCCTTAATTCCTATTCTTCCAGATTTTGCATCCCTATTCGGATTCGACCAAAGAGTGTCTGCCTTGGAACAAGAACTTTCTCAAGTCAAACAAGTTGATCATTCAGAACAAATCCTGGTACAAATTCCTACAGTCGTAGATGAACATCTTAGTACAAGAATTGGAGAAGAAAGCTCAAGCTGAGAAAGAGAAATACATCGACATCATTGAGAAATCAGTGAAAGAGATTATCAAAGATGAAGTCAAAAGTCAACTTCCTCATATTTTACCTAAGGAGATATCTGACTTTGCTACTCCTGTGATCCAAAGCACTATTAATGAATCACTTGAGAATGTTGTTTTGGCTAAATCTTCTTCTCAACCTCAATTGACATACGAGGCTGCAACATCTCTCACTGAGTTTGAATTGAAGAAGATCATGTTAGACAAGTTGGAGAAAAGTAAATTGTATCGAGCTGCTGAACAACACAGAGACCTCTACGATGCACTGGTCAAATCTTATCAGCTCGACAGGGATCTCTTTGACTCTTATGGTAAAGTGTATTCTTTAAAGAGAGGTTGTGAAGACAAAGAAAAGATGAAGACCCTCCAGCTAGATCAGGCCAAGGGTTGAAGAAAAGAAAGACAAGCAAGGATGTTGAACCATCAAGAGGCTCATAGTTAAAAGATTCTAAATCAAGCTCATCCAAAGGCTCCAAGTCTCAGTCAAAATCATCTGGCAAGTCTACACAAGCAGAGGAACCAGTATTTGAGACTGCAGACACCGAGTTGCCACAAGATCAAGGAGATGACTTGGGTAACACTGAGGATCAACCCAATGTCGAGGAAGCTTCTAAGCATGATTGTTTTAAGAAACCAGAAATGCTGGCAAACAAATTGATTTCAAACCTCCTCAAACTTGGATCAGCAAAATGGCTAAAGCAGGAAAACCTCCTACTACCTTCGATGAGCTGATGAGCACTCCCATCGACTTCTCAGCATATGTCTTGCATAATCTGAAGATTAAGAATCTGACACAAGAACATCTTGTTGGGCCAACTTTCAATCTACTCAAAGGGACATGCAAAAGCCGAGTGGAACTCGAATATCATTTTCAAGAGTGTTATAAGGATGTTACCGATAAACTTAACTGGACAAACCCTAAAAGACACGAATATCCATTTGACCTCAGCAAGCCTCTACCATTAATTAAAGATCAAGGTCGTCAAGTAGTTCCTCTTAACTACTTCTTCAACAACAACCTCGAATATCTAAAAGGTGGAAGTTTAAGCAGCAAATATACAACTTCTACAACAAAAACCAAGGCTGCTAAGTATGATACTATTGACGGCATAGAAGACATGGTTCCATCGCTATGGAGTCCAGTGAAGGTAACTTATGACAAATATGTTATGTGGGGAATCACTCACTAGGGTCCAAAACGATAAAGCTTCTATGGATATGCAAGCAACAGGAAGTCCAAGCATGGTGTATTCTCCACAAAAAGAATCATTACAGTAACCCATGTCAAAGTTGTAAAGAAGTATGATTACAGGTATTTGGATGAGATTATTGTTCGAAGAGAAGATCAGTCACTTCATAAGTACGTAGAAGGAGACTTCCCAAGACTTAATCTTCATGATATTGAAGATATTCTTCTTCTCTTAGTTCAGAAGAAGCTCTCCAATCAAGAAAGAGATGACCTTTTTGACTTGAACGTAGCATTACGGATGTTTACCAGACGTGTTGTCATTCTTAAGCGAGTGGAAGACCTTCAACTGGGTGTCGAAGCTACTAGAAGAAGCATAATATCACCAGGCCTGAGACGTTCATGTCCGACATCACCATCATGACCCCATACACTGCTTACAACAATCCATAAGGAATCATATATCTAGACAAGTTCCAAAGAAACAGGTTGATGCGCTTTGATGAACTCTATAAGTTCTGTAATGGCACACTCTCATCTGTTCGAAGGGTTCTTCATGATATTGCTTCCAGCTTGGAGATGGATTACTTTGCAAAACGAAGATGGAGTAAACTAGACAAGAAAAGGTCTCGCATCATGATCAAGGAAATCGACCAGCAGCTCTTTGAAAGAAGGTTAATGAGGAATCTAGAGAAGTTTGTTAGAGGGAGAGAATACGGAGAAGACTTCAGGCTGCTTGAATGGACAATATGACTTTGTCATATCTTGTCCTACTCTATTTCAGGTCATTCTCTCATAAATTACAAATTTGTGAATATATACTTAAGTAGTGTAAGACTAGAATTAGGCATATATAGTGTTCGAGTATGAATTTCAAGAATTTCTTAGTAAATTCAAAAAATTTCAAATTAACGCACTCAAATACCATATTATTCCCTCATAATTTAAGGGGAGCATTAAAATGTTCCAATAATCAGCTTGTTAATAATTGGACATTTTTTCCCCAAAAGCATTAATATTTGAATCAATTGATATCCAAAATATCAAGAGATTTGACATTTTTGATAAGAGGAGAAAATGTGATTAAAATATATGGCTAAAGATATGAATTTAAGGACTCAAATGCAAGCTTCTCCCTTCATGTGCTAAACATTTTTTGAATATCGATGCACATGTTGATGGGGATCATTACAAATGGTTTCAAGGCTGTGAATGATACCAAAAGACCGACCATGTATTTAATTATTTTGAGGTATAAGGTGGTTAGGTATAGGTATTTGTTCCCATGATCCATCCAGAATCGGAGGGATCTACCCAGGGACATTCCATTAGTTAGAATAGAAAGTCCTTAGGTATGATAAAAAGGAGAAAAAGTAAGAAAATGGAATAGTGCCGACTGAGATGGAGCTAGTACTAGAACAAACCCAACAAGGTTCTAATCATGAAGTCTTCGTAAGCACTAAAGGGGTTAAAGAATGAAAAAGAAAAGTTAAGATAAAGGGTGAAAAGAAAGAAGTCCTCCTTACATTTAGGCATAAACCGGGTCAATACATAAACTGTCAGAAACACTAAGCTGTTGTCTGGTATTGAAGACAGTCATCATGGACCCAGTAACGCAATGCACAACCCTCCCTAGCCACTCAAGTTCTCTTAAAAGACTTGTGTTTCATTTCTCACGGAGATTACACGTATTTCTATTGACTTTCTTACTCTGAGTTAGTTAGTATTGAAAAGATGGTAGTCTGCTCCAGCCTCCGATTACTAAAACTAAATGGGCACTATTGAGTCTAGAGCTAAAAGAGATCATCCATAAATCTCGCTAGGACACAATTCAATTATATTCGTTGGTCACACACTGTGAAAATAAGTAATAACGTAAGAGTTCTACGTATTATCCTTGTGATATTGCCAGAACATCAGAGTGATACTAAAGTATTCATAATGACGATGGAAATCCTTCTAGAGCCAACATCAAACAAGCTCTGCGGTAGGTGACTTGTGAGATCCTATAAGGATCAAACTTGTGACACTGGATATCAATTCGGTCCAGCTTATGAATTGACAAATGAATTTTGAAAAAGATAAAACTGGATGTGTTATAAAAACCATTTGCATCCTAACACACGAGAAATAACGACAGATAGTCCTAAAAACATTTACAATCTATGGTCCATGGTAGGCCTAACAAAGGGTATCTGACATAGTAAAGCTAAACCGAATTGACGACTTAAACCGGAAAGATAGTAACTTACCGGTTCACTCATAACCGAGTTCTCTTATGCTTTCAGATGCTCTGGTAATAAGAATAGCTAGTACAGCTGCGAAACCCTGTCAAGGAGATTCTTCAGAATTCTACCTTCACAGGCAATATTTATACTGATCAACGGGGAACCGTGGTTATTACAATCGTATTCGACAAAGTAACAAAGCCATTTTTGTCCATACTGTTAGGAATTATGCATTCTGACTTTAGTACCTTTTAGTTATAATTAAGTTAGTACCTCGCTAGTTAGATTTGAACAGACAGTACAAAATGTTAGTACTTATCAAATAGTTAGTACCCGTTTAATGAGATATTGCATGAGATAATCTAAGTAAAAGATATCATATAAAAACCATGTACGCGTTTTGTAAAGCCCATTAAAGGTTACCTTAGTCCTATAAAAGGAACCCTAGGCGTAGTTATTAGATATAGTGCTGACACTGATCAATAGAGAATCTGATTGGCGAAATCATAGTTTTAGTAATCTGTAACCTAGGCAGATTCAAGTTATAAATTAAGTTTCTTTTGTGATCTTAATACTGATCTACTTAAGCATTATAGATATAGTTTCCCCCGCATATACAATAGTGTTCAAATCAGTGTTTCATTATTGTTGCTTTAGAATTATCTAAAGGAACAAACCCTTTACAAGCTAAAGGTTAAGATCTATTCAGTAAACGATCCAACAAGTGGTATCAGAGCTTGTGTGGAAACTCTGAATAAGAAGAACTCAATTGTAAGATGGCAGAACAAGACACTCCTCCACCCACTATCACGGCAATGAAAATCCCTATCATCAGGAAGGGAGAATATGATATTTGGAGCATGAGAATGCGACAATATATCTGTCACACAGACCATAACCTATGGGATGTTATTGTCAATGGAGATCTAGAAGAAAAAGCCTGCACCAACGGAGAAACAAACTGTCCTCTTGCTCCTAAGACTGCCAAATAACTGGCTGCTAAAAAGAATCAAGAAAGAGTTAAGAGCATCTTGTTTTTAGCAATACCTAATGAATACCTCCTCAAGTTTCACGATGTTGCAGATGCTAAATCACTCTAGGCTGCAATCAAATCAAGGTTGAGGTTCATGAAAGAATCTAAAAGATGCAGAAACAAGTTCTAAACCATCAGTTAGAAAACTTTACTAAAGCATCAAATGGAAAGTCAGACAAGGCTTATGAAAGTGTCCAAAAACCTCATAATTAGTCAATTGGAGGTTTCATGGTGCTCCCAATATCAAAGGAATATAATCAACCAAAAGTTTCCTAAGAAAAGTCCTTCCTACGTCATGAATCAAATTGCTCTAATCATGAAAATAAGTCAGACCATTGATGATATTGAATTGATGACCCAACAACAACCTTAGCCCCCGGTTCCCCCCTATGAAGAGAGATGTAAAGGTCTCAAGTTCCACTTCTACTTCTTAGAACTTGGCATTTCTTTCCTCTGAGAACACTAGCAGTAAGTAATAAGTTAGTAATTGCCAGTAGATATTTTGGGTTAGGATTGCTGAGGAATTAGTCGAGTGTTCAACGACCCTATGTGCTCATGATTAGTCTGCTCTTTCTTGGCACAACCACTAACCAGCCTCAACTTGAAAATAGATTTATAGCAAATTGATTAAAGATTACTTGAAGAATTGGATCTTAAGATGCATGGTTGTCTATGTTGACTATCAGAGTGAAGAAATTCATTCAGAAGACAGGAAGGAACTTAGATTTCAAAGAAAAACGACATGTTTCTCTTGATAATTCAAAAATTGAGTGCTACAACTGTCACAGAAAAGGCACTTTGCTAGGGAATGCAGATCTAGAAGGAATCAATGAAAGATCTAATTGGTGACAATGGCAGGAGCCTGCACAAACAATTAAATCTTTCATCACAGGAACTATGTCTTCAGAGAATGGTCTAGGAGCTATGACTAGAGTACTGAGTTTTGAGTAGAACCAGTCAACGTATGCGTGTTATGCAATCTCTTCTCAGTTCATCAAAGGTTCTTCTGACAATAAGGGTACAAAAATGTTCTAAACAATGTCCTTTGAATCTTTTTAAACTACTTCAAAAGAATTGATGATAGTAGAAATAGAAAAACATAGCAGAGACAGACTAGAAAGTCAGTTATGATTAGCCCTAATAGTCACTAGAATCTAGGATACTTGTAGCATGAAAAGAGATGAAACTGGATTGGGGTGAAAATATATTGCAACACTATAAGCTTAAATGAGAGAAATAAAAATTACAACCTTAACACTGGAATTAGAGAAAGTTGTTTAAGGAAATAGATGAGTTCAAATTGCATCAGGTTAATGAGAATGACAAGAAAATGGAAAATCGCCAAGACTCTTAATGAATTACTCAATATACTAAGAGTGCTAGAGATAAAGCTGGTTTAGGAATAGCACACAATTTGAATGAAAACGAGATAACAATTCTAAAACTGATAGTGAGATTAGTTTGAGTGTTTTTTAAGTCAGATCAAGTGATGAAGAGAACATACCAGCAAATGATAGGTTCTCTAAAGCAGATGGGTTTCATGCTGTTCCCCCTCCTATAACAAGGAACTTCTTAACCCCAAGAGCTGACATATCATTTGCAATGTTTAGAATAAATATGCCATTAGGAAGAAAATAATTGAGTCAAAAACAACTGATCTTAATACTAAACAAGTGAGACTTATGTATAACATAATGCAGCAAATACCAAAAAAACCTAAGACAGTCTATGGAAATCCTTTTAACAAAGAGAAAGTTATCAATGAGGATTGAACTCAATGATGAGGATGATGCTTCCTGAAGTACAAACATTTAGTCCTGTAAGACTAATGAGACTCAATACTATTAAACTAGAGTCTGATAAAATTGGACAAACCGCTTCTCAAAACAAGGAATTGGAATTAAGAAAATAAAAGCCGCTTTGTCTGGTAAAAGGTACTGCCGCATTTTGATCAAAGATTTAATTTTTCATGAACAAAAAAGTCAAGAACCAAATGCTGGAAACTGTGGACAATACTATCCAAGGTGACAAACTAGTATGGGATAATATCTAAAAGGATAATACAAAAGAAAATGTCAAAATACCCTCATTAAGAATGACTTTTTCCCATCAAGATACTAACACAAAAGGTTTGATTACTCTTGTTAATCAAAATAGAAAAAGAGCAGTTTTCACACATTTATACTGCTAGCCAGTTAGTACTGCTAGGCCTGTTAGTACTGTTAACCATTTGCCCCAAAAATAGCACAAACTGTGAAGTTAATGACCAAATATACCCAATACTGGGACAATGTAAGACCAAGAGGCTTATATTCACCTATCAAGAGGTCTTACTACATAAAACCCAGCTTTTAACCAAAGACTTTAAAACAAGTGTTAAAACTTTTAGGGTTCAAAATCATGCTACCTCTGGGACAGGAGCAGTAGTAAGATACTATTAATGGTAAATGGATATTGACCTTAAAAAAGTCAAGGTGGGTTTTAGGCCTAAGGGAAATTACTTGATTATGTGTCCCAAAGACATGGATCATCATGTCTCAAAAGTTTGAGTATGTTGACCCAAAAGGGATTTCCAAGATCCTGTAATGGCTGTGGGTCCTAAGAGATACTAATTCTCTGCCTTTTTGTGCAGGGCAATCAGAGATCTTGTACAGGACATGCAGTGGTTGATATGTATGTGCTCTAGCCAAGTGTGATGGGCAACAAAGCTTATCATTTCAGACTATGAAGATTACAATGGAGGCTTTGTGGCTTTTAGAAGTGATCCCAAAGGAGGTAAAATAATGGGTAAAGGTAAAATCAGAACTGCTAATTTAGACTTTGATGATGTTAATTTGTAATGAAACTTAAAGTTTAACCTTTTTCTCTGTCTCACACATATGTGACAAGAAAAATAATGTCCTTTTTTACTAAACTGAATGCCTATCCTGTCTTCCAACCGTTAAGCTTCTTGATGAAATCAAGTTGTACTTAGAGCTCCTAGAAAGGAGTGATGTTTTACACTTGGACTTAAAGTAATATTGTTCCCTCTGAGTTAAAACTTTTTTATATGCAAATGCGAACAGCATGATGAGTCTAGAATTAGTGGCACATGGAGATTTAGGACATGTCAAATTAAAAAATATAAACAAACTTGTTAAAGGTCACCTAGTTAGAGGCTTACCTTCAAAAGTTTTTGTGAATGACCACACTTGTGTTGCCTACAAGAAGGGTAAGCAACATAAGGCCTCCTATAAGGCCAAGTTAGAAAGAATCATCAGAAAGCCCCTAGAATTACTTCATATGGACTTAATTTATACCTACTCGTGTAAAAGTAATTACAAGAAAAAGACTTTGGTTTGTGACTGAATGATTTCACAGATTTATTGGGTATTTTTTTCTTAGCTACCAAGATGAAACATTCTGAAATCCTGTTGTAAATATTTTTCATAGGCTTAGAAAACAATTGAATCATAAGTTAAAATCATTTAGATTATAATGACAGAGTTTAAGAACCATGCTATGAATGAATTTTGTGCTAAGAAAGGAATAAAAAGGGAGTTTAGTGTGGCTAGAACTCCACAGCAGAATGGTGTTGCAGTAAGGAAAAACAGGACCCTAATTGCGCTGCAAGACTTGTTTAGTAACTTACTTTACCAATCCCATATATGCAGAGCAGTAGAATACAGCCTTGTTATGTACTAATAGGGTATTATGACCAAACCACACAATAGACACCTTATTAACTATTAATATATCAATTACCTAGTAAGTTTTATGAGACCTTTAGGAGTTACCCCTATGAACCATTTTAAACCACCTTAGATTCCATGTGAAATATGATGGTAAATCTGATAAGTTATTTTTCTTGGATACTCTACCAAATAAAGCCTTAGAGACTACAACAAAAGACCAAAAGGACAAGTTTATAGAAGAAGTAGCCTCCAGCTGCACATGAAAACTCTCTGAAAGTTCTCCTTAAGACAATGATGTACAGGATTCAGAATAGGTAGCAGACAAGGAAGGGACAACATTAGAGTGATTAAAGATTAACAAGTCTGCATGAAGAACTGAGAAATGATTTGCTCAAGAAGTGATTACTAAAGCTCTGGATGATGCAACAAGATAAGCTTTTTAAGAAGAAAAGAGGAATATTGCATCTTAAAAGAAGGCAGCTTAGGCTACCATTTTAACAACTTAGTACAGGTAGGTCATTAAATAGTACTGTACCACGCATATGTTAGTGCTACTATAACTCCCACATTTGTACAAATGCAGTGAATCATCATTTGTCTATCTTGAGGAAAAATACCTATAGATGCAACTACTCTCCCTAATGCTGAATTACCCATTATCCCAACTATCCTGATTTAGAATATGATCAGATTGCAATTCCAAATAGATGGCATATCAATGGAGCCTATGATGATAAATGTGGAAGCATGCTGATTCAACAAAAGGATGCCACCATAAGATGTCATTGCCAATTCCCCCACTTCAGAATTCATAAGGATCATCGTAAAAGATCAAATTCTAGGAATCCTAAGTCACAGATCAAACAGAGTGAAAGATTCAAAGGCTTTCATTAGCATAACAACAATTGGTGAGCTACATCTTCCAACAGAATAGGAACTAATACACAAAGATCATCAGAACTGTTTTGATAGCATGCTTCTCTCCCAAGAAAACCCAAGAATAAATCACAATCCTTACAAATGAAAGCTGGGTTTGAAGCAATCATGAGGAATTGTTGCAGTTCAAATATAGAAGGTATTGGATACTTGTGTGATTTCCATCTGGGAAAAAGGTAATTGGCACAAAGTGGGATTCATCAAGAATAAAAAGGAAGAGAGAATAATTGTTGTGAAAAACAAACGCCAGACTGTAGCATAAGGTTTTAGACAGAGGAAGGATAGAATATATGATGATTTATTTACAAAAAAAAAAAAATCAACAACCGTAGCCAGGAATAGAGGCAATCAGGTTATATATAGCCTTTGCATTATACATAGATTTACTGTCTACCAAAGTGGGATGTGTAAAAGTTCATTTCGTCTATTGCACTTCAGATGAGGTGTATGTATCATCAACCCTAGGCTTTGTTGATCCTGCTCATCCAAACAAAGTCTATAAGGTGATCAAAGCTCTTTATGGTCTTCATCAAGCCCCTAGAGCTTAGTATGAGACACTTTCTCTTTCATATGGAAAATGTTTCAGAGAGGTACCAACACAAAACACTGTTAATCAAGAAAAACAAAAGTATATTATTAGTCAAAGTATGTGAAGACATTATTTCTTTGGCTCTACAAAGAATGATATGTGTATAGAGTTTGAAGACTGTATGCACAAAAGAATTCCAAATGAGCTCTAAAGTGAACTCACTTCTTTTTAGGACTTCAAGTGAAGCAAAACCTGGAGGAATCTTTATTAGTAAGGACAAGTAATGTACGACATCCTTAAGAAGTTTGATTTTCGGTCCTCAAACACTACTACTTCCTATTGAGTCTAATAAGCAACTGTTCAACGGATGAAGATGTGAAGATGTAGATGTACATGTCTACAATCTAGATGGTTTTTCTCTGATGTATTTGACTCATCAATGCCAACATCATGTTTGTTGTTTGCCTGTGCAAATTTCAAGTCACTCCAAAAGCTTTACACTTAAATGCAGTAAAAAGGATTTTTAGGTACCTCAAACATCAACCCAAATTAGATTTCTGGTATCCTAGGGATTCACCTTTTGAACTAGAAGCTTTCTCAAACAGTAACTATAGAGGAGCCAGCCTTGACAGAAAATCAACAACAGGTGGCTATCAATTTCTTAGTAGAAGTAGATCACTTGGCAATGCAAGAAAGCAAACCTATTGTGGAAAAATTCTACTACTGAGGTAGAATATGTTGCAGCTGCTAATTGTTGTGGCCAAGTGCTATGGAAACAGAATCAGATGATGGATTATGGTTTTAATTTCATGAACACCAAAATCCATATTGATAATGAGAGCACTATAAGTGTTATCAAGAATCCTGTTGCTCATTCAGACAAGCAGTATCGAAATTCATATTCATTTTATCAGAATTGCTTATGGAAAAGACGTGATAGAAGTTATCAAGATTCCCATAGGACTCTAATGTTTGCAGACCTTCTCACCAAAGGATTTGATGTCACAAATTTTAACTTTTTGTGGTTAGCTATTGGGATGTTTAAAATTATGTAACCACAATTAAAAAGGAAGCAAGATATTTATTTGTACAGATTTGTAGATTAATCCAAGAATGGAATGGCTATGAGCTCATTTGGGGATTCCACTATACTCTTTGGCATAAGATTCAACTTATGGCATAAGGATTCAAGTTAAATGTGTACTATCTAGTCCAAATTGCTGCAAAAACTTTGATACTGCTAAGTACCAGAATTAATACCGCAAGCTAATTAGTACGTTGCTCGAAGATATCTAGCAGATAGTTATGGTGTTTAATGTAAGTACAAGCTATGAACGCAGTTTGTTTGTTTTGATGACTCTTCCATATGGTACAATGTTATTGGTGCTAGCTATTTTTGTTATTTGGAAACCAAAAAGTTAGTACCAGCCAGCTTAAAGTTGTACTATGCAGAGGAAAAAGAAAAGGGAGAGGTTGTACCGCTGAATAGCCGTTGGAGAAATACTGCTAGGGGTCTAAAGTTAAATTGCGACTTTTCTTGATCTTAGTTTGCTCCACCTCTATACACCTATCTTAATTGCACACTAATTCCTTTCTACCTAATATCTTAAACGCTCTCGATTAACACCTGTCTTTTCATACTGACACCCATCAATTCATCAAGTAGGCTGCGTCTGAATCTGTCCTAAGCACAACATGGTCTCCTACTTAGAAAAGACTGATGTGAATGTTGAATTTCATGAGATCATAGACTTCCTTACACGCAGCTCAATTCACTATGCTCTCACTCTAAGTCCTGTTATCTCACACCATAATACTTGGATCAGATGTCTCCATTAAAGAAAAGAATAGCAAGGAAAAGTCTTTAAATACAAATGTAGATGCAGAAGTAGTCCTGTATCCAACAGGGGAGGAAAAAAACCCTGCCAATCTGAACAAAGCAGTGCATAAAGATCCAGCTTTTTAATGATCTTTGAATGATGCAATGGAATACATAGGAGACTGAGGTGCTTATGTGAAGGGCATTGAAGGACAGTACAGTAAATAAAGTAAGTGACTAATGCTCAAGTTAGGTACCGACAAGCTAAAAGTTTAGTACCGACAACAAAAATTTAACCAGAAAAGCTAAAATTATTACCGACAAGCAAATAGGTAACTGCAGAAGCCAAAAGATGGAAATTCAGATGAAAGTGCTGCTCCTACAACTGTTTTCAGAGATGATGAAACTATTGCTCAATTTTTGGTTACTATGAGCCAAAATAAGACTAACCAAAAAGGATTTGTGATTAAAGAGATTAAAGATACTAATAGACCAAGAACTACAACTGAAAGTTCAATCTTAACTTTGAAGCCACTTCCAAAGATTGATCCTAAAGACAAAGGCAAGAAGTTATATTGAGGAAAAAGGCTGAATATAGATCTGAAACAGAAGGAGTAAATAAGCTGAAAGGAAGTTTACTCAGCTTGCTAATGATGAAGAAATAGCCAGATAATGTTCAGAGGAATGTAAGTGGAAAAGAGAAAAGAAAAAGTTGGTTGAGGAGGAAGCTACAAAGGCTGCTCTTATAAGAGATTATGATGACATCCATGCTAAAATTGAAGCTGATAGCATTCTAGTAGCAAGGCTTCAAGAAGAAGAGAGAGAAAAGTTCATAATTAAAGAGAGAGCCAAATTGCTTCATGCTACTATTGTTGCTCAAAGGAGGTTTCTTGCACAACAAAGAGCTGCTGAAATCAGAAGTAGACCACCTACAAGAACTCAGTTAAGAAATCAAATGATGACAATATTTTGAAGCATGATATGAGGAAGGAGCATCTGATTTGAAGACAAAAATTTTGAGAAAACAAGTTTGTATGAAAAGGTAAAAAGTTTTTATATGAAAACTTGTTGCTATTGTTTCTTCAAAGATAAAAGGATCGATAAAGAGAACAGAAAAAGAAGCTGAAGGTAAAAGAAAGCTGATATATTAAGGAGGAAAGTAAGAAGAAGCAGTACTAGGAAGAAGAAAGCTTGGCCATAAGGAAAAAAGGGAAATGAAGTCAAGGAAAAGAAGATTCAGACATGGTAAATCTGAGGATGAGAAAGAGAATGATGAGCTAAATTTATTCTTAACAATAGCTCCAGATGAGGACAAGGAGGTGGATTATGAAATACTTGACAAAAAGTATCCTATCAAAGAATGGACAACTGAGAATCTTGGGATTAAAACACAGTTTGATGAAACTAAAGGCTTAGAAGAAATTAATCTAAATGTGGTAATTAGAAGCAATGGACAAAGAAGATACTTTAGTACCCTGATAAGAGTGCTTTTAATATTTGATAGAGAGGATTTAAATGCTGTATACAAACTTGTGATGGACAGATATCAAAATGAGGTACCTGAAGGTTTTGATAGAGTACTTTGGGGAGATTTGATTATAATGTTCAATCCAAATGATGAAGATGAGTTTTGGAATACACAGCAGGATTAGAATGTAGTGAGTTGGAGATCTACTAATCTTCAGGTACATACTTGATGACTGATACAGGATTGGCCATTCATATGCTTGTAGAGAAAAAGTAACCTATGAGAAAAAGTAATTTGCAAATGCTGGAATTGAAAAGTTGGAATCTAAAGAAAACATACTATGGCATTGATTTGATTAGAAATTGTCAAAGCTAATTGCGACGAGGTTGAACCTGAATACTACTAATGGAAATGAGGATGATCTTTGAGTGATGGTTGATAAAAACCAACACTAAAGAAAGGTCATCATTCACAATGTTTAACAAACATAAGAAAACTGCTAGTACATAACAAACGCTTGTGGTAAAGACTTCACAAAATCTATTTATGGTTGACGATTTTAACCAAAAATTGTAATTGTTCTCAACTCCCCTTGCTTACACAAAGTTTGGCTAGTCCAGGATCAAACAGTTTCCTGGTAAGACTAATCAAATCTGTTGATAGTTGATAGTTTGCTAAAAACTAACGTTAATTATCACCATGTTATGGCAAGAAAGCATTGACCTAGTCCAAAAGCAAACGGCTGTTTAGTAAAGACAAATCAAAATCCGTTATAGTGGTGATAGTTTTTAACTCAAAACTATAAGGTTATCAATTCACTTGTTGTCTAAATCAATTTTCAATCTTATGTCCATAGGAAGCCTCACAAGGGTATCTGGACATAGGAAAGCTAAACACGAATTGATGACTTAATCGGGAAGATAGTAACTTACCGGTTCACTCTTACCGTGTTGTCTGCTTTGAGACGCTCTGGTAATGAGAACAGCTAGTATAGGTGCGAAACCCTATCAAGGAGATTCTTCAGAATTCTACCTGATCACAAGCAGTATTTATACTGATCAACGGGGAACCGTGGTTATTACAATCGTATTCGACAAAGTAACAAAGCCATTTTTGTCCATACTGTTAGGAATTATGCATTCCTGACTTAGTACCGTTAGTTATATTAGTTAGTACTGCTAGTTATAATTTGTACTGACAGTACAAAATGTTAGTACTGATCAAATAGTTAGTACCGTTTAAGAGATATGCATGAGAAATCTTAGGAAAGGATATGCATGATCCTTGTACGCGTTTTGTAAAGCCCATTAGGGTTTCCTTAGTCTATAAAAGGAACCCTAGGCGTAGTTAGTAGATATAGTTCTACACAGATCAATAGAGATCGATTAGCAATCATAGTTTTGTAATATGTAACCTAGGCAGATTCAAGTTATAAAATAAAGTTCTTTTGTGATTCTTAATATTGTTCTTCTTAGCATTATTGATTAGTTTCCGCATAATCAATAGTGTTCAAATTAGTGTTTCATTATTGTTGCTTTTAAATTATCTAAAGGAACAAACCCTTTACAAGCTAAAGGTTAAGATCTATTCAGTAAACGATCCAACAAGTGGTATCAGAGCTTGTGTGGAAACTCTGAATAAGAAGAACTCAATTATAAGATGGCAGAAAAAGACACTCCTCCACCCACTATCATAGCAATGAAAATCCCTATCATTAGGAAGGGAGAATATGATATTTGGAGCATGAGAATGCGACAATATATCTGTCACATAGACCATAACCTATGGGATGTTATTGTCAATAGAGATCTAGAAGAAGAGCCTGCACCAACTGGAGAAACATCTGCTCCTCTTGCTCCTAAGACTACCAAATAACTGGCTGCTAAAAAGAATCAGGAAAGAGTTAAGAGCATCTTGTTTTTAGCAATACCTAATGAATACCTCCTCAAGTTTCACGATGTTGCAGATGCTAAATCATTCTAGGCTGCAATCAAATCAAGGTTTGGAGGTAATGAAGAATCTAAGAAGATGCAGAAAAATGTTCTAAAACATCAGTTTGAAAACTTTACTACTGCATCAAATGAAAGTCTAGACAAGGCTTATGATAGGTTCCAAAAACTCATAAGTCAATTGGAGGTTCATGGTGCTCCAATATCAAAGGAATATATCAACCAGAAGTTCCTAAGAAGTCTTCCTACTTCATGGAATCAAATTTCTCTAATCATGAGAAATAAGCCAGACATTGATGAGATTGATATTGATGACATCTACAACAACCTTAGCGTCTATGAAGATGAGATGAAAAGGTCTTCAAGTTCCACTTCTACTTCTTAGAACTTGGCATTTCTTTCCTCTGAGAACACTAGCAGTACTAATGAAGTTAGTATTGCCAGTGGAGATTTTGGGGTTAGTATTACTGGAGGAATTAGTCGAGTTTTAACTACCCTATGTGCTCATGATGTAGCATGCTCTTTCTTTGCACAACCAACAACCAGTCCTCAACTTGAAAATGAGGATTTTTAGCAAATTGATGAAGATGACTTGGAAGAATTGGATCTTAGATGGCAGGTGGCTATGTTGACTGTCAGAGTGAATAAATTCATACAGAAGACAGGAAGGAACTTGGATTTCAAAGAAAAACAACATGTTTCTCCTGATAATTCAAAAATTAAGTGCTATAACTGTCACAGAAAAGGGCACTTTTATAGGGAATGCAAATCTGGAAGGAATCAAGTGAGAAGATCTTATGGTGAAAATGGCAGGATCAATGCACCAACAAATGAATCTTCATCGCAGGCACTAGTGGCTCAAGATGGTCTAGGAGGCTATGACTGGAGTAATGATTTTGAAGTAGAACCAGTCAACTATGCT
>BQNB010144614.1:0-16831 GCA_026074375.1 Tanacetum coccineum
ATGTTATGATACTTGTACATATTCTTTAGTATCTTGTACATTCACTTTATATGTTAACTCTTCATGAAATTAGGGTTTTAGAGGCATACAATTAGGGCATAATTAGGGTTTTCTGGATTTGTTAAGGTTTTCTAGGCTTTGATTTCTTGCACATTGCCAAGTTAATGATAGATAATAATTTTTAAACTCATTTTATGAGTTTATAATGGCCCTTGGTTGGTTATTTGGGATTATAATGGTTTAAAACGAGTAAACGGGTTAAATGAACCAATTAGGTACATTTAGGGTTTCTAAGATATGTTTTACGTACAAGTGAAGTAAAATGATGAATTACAACTTATTTGAGTGTTGTTTTGGGTTTACAATGGATAAAAGCCAAGAAACAGGTCATGGTTTAGAAACTAGCTCGGTTTTAGGGTTTAGGGTTTTGAATTAGGGTTTTGAGTGTAAAAAGATGTATGAAAGCTTATGAATGGAATATTTAGGGTTTATATATTGTATAATGAGTGTAGTAGCTTGTACACAAGTAGTGGTGAAGAAATTAGAATGAAAACGGAGGTAAAACGGCTATTTTAGAGATCATGCTTAATGACTTGTATATTGAGCTTTTAGAGATTTGTACTTTGACTTGAAGGGAGTTTATATTTCAAATGAGATGTTATATTGCTTGTACATGTGCTTTAGTAGCTTGTGCATTCACTTTAGGGGTTAACCCTTCCATAAGATTAGGGTTTAGGGCATCCGATAATGGTTTAAAGCCCATTTTGATATGATGTTGCAAATGGTACCTTTTAGTAGTAATATACCTTGTAATAATGATATTATGATATTGAATTGATATGTTATGATGTTTGCTTGACATATATGAAGATAGGATTTGCCATACGTAGGTTGTATGAGCTCGTCTACTTTAGTTATGACATACTGAGATATATAAGTAATGTAATAAAGCAAAAAATTTCCCCGTATAATTGTGATAATAGTAAAATAGGTTTTGCATTTGATGAAAATTCTTGGGTTGTTATAGTCTCCACCCCTTATAGAAATCTCGTCCCGAGATTTAATTGAATGTTATAGTGGTATTGTTTAGAAATAGGTACTGGGTACGAATTTAGGTTAATCAAGGTCACAAATTCACGTGTGTGATGCATTTATAATTATGTTGCGCACCATAATTATAATTACCTCCTTTCACACGTCTACTTATTTCCAAGATTACACCTCTTGATGACAGCCAATAGAATTTCTTCAGATTCTCATAGAACTTGGGTGGATGGAATACGTTGCGCTACTCAGACTAAGGTCCATGTTTGTTTGCTAGTCTTAACAAATATGCCACAATTGGTTTTGTGGTCCTGATTGTTCTCAATTAAGCATGCAAGCGACTTATTAAAAATTTTTTAGCATAGTTACCTGTTCTTTTAGCATATTTGCTACTTTAAATTTGGCTCATCAATAGGATTAATAAAATAGTAGCTTATAGTTCCCAATTTTAAGGTTTTTAGCACATAATGTAAAACTTTTAAAGTCTCCATAAAATTTTGAAAAAGCCAAAAAAATATATAGTTAGTATAATCTGTTTGCTTTTTAAGCCTTTTCAAGCTTATTTTCTAACTTTCACAAAAATTGTTTTCACAAAAGTTCTTTATTTTCAGCTTATTTCCATTTTTGCTTTATAAATTTTCAAAAATAAAAAATAGCAAAAAGCTAGGCCTGGGACTCGAACCCACGACCTAGCCTTTACACACACTCATAACTTACCATTGTGCTACAATAGCTCATCCGTGAGCTTTCCTTTTCATATTTCTTTTAAACTCGTTTTAATCCTTTTGCTTATATAATAAGCTGTAGCTTATTCTGTCTTATTTAGTGCTTATTTGTTTATCTAAGTGTGTGCTTTTAATTTTCCTTTGTTCCTTAAAGTATTTAGGACTTTTTGTGATTTTTCTGAATTTTTCCCATTATTTGTTTATTTTTAATCATTTTTCTTAGTTTAAAATTTTAGAAAAGCCATAGAAAAATAGAAAATTAATTTTTAAAAATACAAAAAAAAATAGTTTTTAGTTTTAGAATAATTACTTTAAGATTTACATGCATTAAAATCATTTTTACCATTTTTAGATTTTTAATTTCATTTTTAAGGTTTTTAATTTTGTACCCGTTAATTGTTTTTTTTTTAGTTTAATTGTTACTATTTACTTATTTTACTTGTTTTTATTCATAGAAATAGATAATCAAATCATTCTTCGAACCAATTCAAATCATTGTCCAAATAACAAACGTAGTCATACATTTCATATAATCTTTGGAAACGCACGACTACCACAGTAATCACTTACCAGGTAAATATACGTATAATATACGTATTAATATATATATTTGTGAGAATTTTCCTTTCTTCCTTTGTCCTCAAGGGTAGTTTGGTAATTTTATATCATATATATTATATTATTTTACGTGTATAAAACTTTACGCATCAAGTTTTTGGCGCCGTTGTCGGGGATTTGTGATTAAGATTCCTTCGTTTGCAGTTTGTTGATCGTGATTTGGAGAACCTTTCGTCTTCGAAAGTTACGCTTTTAAGAAAATCAAAAAATCATAACAGCGCTGATAAAATATTATAAAGAGTAAAAAAAATATTTCTTACTCTTTTTAGTATAAGTAGAAGTTTTACAAACAAAATTACAAATAAAATTCTGCGACTTCCGGATTTTTCAATTTTCTCGTCTAATTGTGAATATAAAAATTTACTAAGTTGGTAAAGAGAACACCAACAATAATACCCATCAATTAGTATTATCCATTTAGATAAGTTTCCCAGAACCAAAGATTCAAAATTTTTACCGGTTTGTGTCACTTACGAATAAAAAGGCGCACCTCTTATGTAAAAATTTATGTTACTTACTTAAGAGAGTTACAATCAAGTTTGTTGATTATTCTCAAATACAAAAATATTTCATCTTGCTTATATTCTTTTCTCATATTAATTGAATTAGTGGCATGCGACATCTAGAGTCATTCCTATTCTTCCAATAATTCTAATCACGTCACCAGTGCCGACAACGTCGAAATAAAGACGGTGCTCAAACATAGTCCGAACCCTGAGCTTCGTACTATCGTTGCACCGATGGCGGAACGTACAATGGAAGAGCTACTCTGAGCACCCACGGAAGGGTACGGAGAAGCTATTGTTTTACCGGAAATAAATGCGGATCATTTTGAGATCAAAACGAATTTGCTTCAATTGGTTCAAGCGAATGCCCATTTTACGGTCCGTGAAAGTGAAAATCCTTATTCTCATAGTAATAGTTTCACAACAGGATACCGTTCGACTTTACGCGTACTGTAGGCGTAGCCTAACGTATGTGTTACATACGAGCTTCTAGATGTTTTCATATTCTGGCTCCGAGGGAGCCGCTAAAACCTGGTACGCAAGAATAGAACCACCAAATTCAATCTTGACATTGGGAGGATCTCGTACCTAATTTGCTCGTAATTACATTTTACTCCCAGTCCTTCGAAAACCACTTCGACTTAAAAAGATGAAATCTTTCACTCGATATACAAACAAAAATTTGAGGAACTTTTAGTGAAGCGTGGGAACATTTAAACGATTGCTTAGATTGTCCTCGACCGACGGGGATTTACAAAGTTAACTGCAATTTGATACCTATATAAAAACTAAAAACGAGAATGAACAAGTACTCCCTTAAATATGTCGCGGTGGGTGGAAATCTTTCTGAGTAAAACGACTAGAGAGGCTTTAAACAAATTGAAAACAATCAAAAACATTCGTAGCGAGTGCACAGAACTCATATTCTCCATGTTTCTAGATGAATAGCTACTTCTATTAAAAAAACGGATGAGAAGAATTGGATAAGCTCTGCGGATCAACTTTCGACCTTATCGAGATTGTTTTCTAAGAAATTGGTCACTCCCCGCTCCGTTTTAAAGCGGCTTGAGGAAACTTGCTACTTTGTGTGGTGCTCATTCTTGGTATATTTGTCCGAGTACCGATAACAATCAAGCTAGTGTTTTTTGTGCGACTAATGAAACGGGTACTAACAATCAAGTTAACCCACCAAACATGTTAGTAATCAAATGGAACCACCAGGTTTTGCTCCGGTGCAAAACGATGGTCAAAATAGGTTTAATCAGAACAAGTTCAGGGAACTGATAATTTGATCGGTGGAAATAATTGTCCATGGTAAATCAAGGTTTTATCAAAATCAAAATAATCATGCTCTGAAATTTTCAATCTCAAGGATTATCAAAACCAACCTGTACAGTTGCCTAAATAATCAAGTTCAACAAGAGATTTCAAATGATTTTATCAAGTTTACAAGAGGAATAATGAACAAATGTTTGAGAAACATGGCAAAATCAAATCAACTCCGTTGAAAGGAGACCTTTAAAAAAAAAATTCAAAACACGATAAAATCTCAACAAGCCACAGATGAATCAAACAAAAAGCAAACCACCTTTCAAAATAAATTGCAAAACGAAATATGATAAGATCAGAGTAAAACATTATTGGGATTGTTTTCAAAACCAAGCCTCACTTCGTATTACTCTTCCGAGTAATACCATTCCAAACCCAAAGTGATATGAAAGCGAACACACACGAAGTGGGTTGCTTACTCGTAGGGACCCTCGATTGCTAACTATCCTATCTCCTAACAAGGATAAGTGTGAACAGAGAAACCGATGATTACAAACGGATAAGAGCATCTAATTTTCAAGGGGGTCGGAGGTACCTCTCAAATCCACCGGGTCGCTCGGCTTTGATGGGGGCCCGCATTTCAATTGGCCGAAATCCGATTTTGCCAAAAGAAGTTTAACCTAAGGCCAAATTATAGAAATATCCTTCACGATGGATGATCAAAAGGGGACCAGTACAAAGGCGAGTCAAATCAAATGGAGGGTGGCGTGGGGGAGGGGAGGGGGCAGGAGGGGGGGGGCCAAATCTTTCAACGCAGAGGTCGCTTTCAGACCATTAGTAGTTCGCGGGTGGCGAGCAGAGGGAGATCTTTGATGCCACGATTTTGCTCCTACGTAATTATTAGGTGTTTGCTCATGAATAATAAAATGTGCTTGAGTTTCTAGAGGTGGACAGAAAGATTACTTCAGGGGGGATGAGGTAGAGATTCCTAAGTGCACAACAAATAGTTCCATTTATATTTAATAAGGGATGAGTGTCTCGTTCCGGGAGAACGACATTGAGTTTCTATTTCACATGATCCGTATAGCGAGGGGCGGGGGCTAGGGGGTGGGGGAGGGGGGGGGGGGGGGAAGGGGGGGCAGTGTGATGTGATTGCGAAGGAAGGTGGGGGAATCATCATTGATCAACCTCTCGAAGAGAATATGTATTTATTTGATGGGAGGGTGGTGTTAAGGGAAAACGCGAAGGTAGGAAGAAGATTTTGTAACGAGAGCTCCATATTGTATTAGGCCCTGAGTGTTATCCCATTGAGGCTATAATGATGATATAGATGCCTTTCTAAGCGAGCATTAAATATTACATGTATTGATGAATGATATTATGATTCGGGGGGGGGGTGGGGGAGATGTAATTTTTGCGAGCGTGATTTGCGTATGATATAACCACCCATATTCTCTCTCCCAAAGTGTTTGGAGCATCATGAATCCAAACAACATAATTAGAATGAAAAAAAAAACCAAAGAATAATCTTTTATAACATTTTCTCCCAAGAGAGCGAGCCCTCACCATGATCCCTTTAAACTCATATAACACTTCCTCTAGAAATGTTTTTATATATCACGCAGAATATCTAATCACATATATTGTGCTATGTGGTAATTCATCTTGTCCCAATCCCGGAAATCCCATAACGCCGAAAATTTTCGGTTTAATGCCAAGTTTGATTATCGAGTCTCTTCTTACATCTCCTATCCGACTGATGATAGTGTGAGCCAAGTTTCAAGAGAGAATCGATAGTATTTCCGCGAGAGCGCTAAGAAGGAACGACTACACCAGTGCGCGAACAGTGTAATTTAAATGATGTTGAATCAGAAGGAGATTGTTATTGTTCGCGAGCGACAACTTACTTAACGAGATAGTTAGTTCTCTTCCCAGTAAATATGTATTTACCTTTATAATGAACCCTGATGTGCGATTCCGGTGAAAACAAATTCTGATAATCTAAGTAAAGAGCTAAGTGTTTGGATGATGCCCAGTTAGGGATAATGTTGTTGATAAGACAATTTCCTGTCACATGTTCAATCGTACTTGTCTCTCGTATATCACCTACCTGTTATACTCCTTTTTATTTTCTCCTTCAAGCGTGTGAATACACATTTTTTTTGCGCGACCCACACCTTCCATTTAGAGCCGGTTTCATCTCATGGCTTATTTAACTTACATTGTCTTAAATATTTATCCAAACACTAATAATGGCCCGATTAGATTTTCACACTTCCATTTACACTTGTCTTTTCTCCAAGGTCGCGTGCGATTCGCGAGAGCGGGCGGTGATCGAGTCAATCTATGTATACTCGAGTTACGGCAAAAACAAAGCGCGGGGGTACAGTTTGATTCACACCATGCGAGCGAGCGAGGCCAAGTTTCTCTATTTTCTTTTCTTTACTTCTTTTCTATTGTGTAATTGATTAGGCTGGGAGCGCTCTTCCATTCTTTTTTTATTTTTCTTATTTTTGTTAGTATTGAACAATAAAATTTTAAGACTCTCGTTTTACGTTGTGTGTATTCCCACCCACACTCGCGAGCGAGAGGCCAACCTTTGTTATGCCATTAATTGGGGGAAATCCGATAATCCATAAATATTTTGATCGCGCTAACATTTATCTTTTTCACACTTGTAAACTGCTAAAGATTGTATGTTATACTTCTTCATGTTTTGTATTATACAATAATAACATTATTGAGTTCTAGTATGGGTTTTTTTTAAGTCTTAGGCGTAGGTAAACAATGAGACAATGTTTTTTATTTTAAAAGTATGGGGAAGTAAATATCTTCATATTGACTTTCCTACTTTTTGCCCGTTGTTTCTCCACACCCCGTTTTCCCACAAAAATTTAAATATTTTATTCCTTAATATCTAGTTTTATTTTTCATACCTTAAAAAAATTTGTACAAATAATTGACTACGAATGTAGGTTTTCCGTTGGTGAGATTAAAAGTAATTTTGAGAACCCTACCTTGAGGAGAGTGTACATAGCATTCCTCCCATAAACTGTAAATAGATTGATTTTTAGCAATCTTTTATACATAAGAAGCTATAAAACCTAGCAATCGTGAAAAAGTTCCAAGCTTTGCAAGATCCCATAATTTGATTTAAAATATCGAAGTTCGATTATTAGAATTGAGATGTTGCCAGTCTAATGTGACTTTTTTAAAGTGCCGATCTTAATTCATTAAGATCAAAGTATTCATTGGAGTTTCTTTCTTAGAAATTTTAAATTATAAAGTAACAAGAGATGAAAGTGTAGAGTATAATTTTTTGATTCAAAACATAGAATAAGATGCATTTCTTTAATGCTCATAAGTTGTTAATTTGTGGCTTTATTCTCCATTAGGCTTTTTCACCTATAAGTGATATAATGTTTTTAATAAAAATAGTAGTGCGTTTTTTTTTAATAATTATTAATGAAAGGTTTATCTTTAGTTCCTTTGTTGATTAAGATAGTACACGATCAGAATACTTTAATTTGGCATACTATATGTGGAGTGGTGAACTATAATAAATATTTTGCTTATCCTTTAAAGAGCCTTAGGAGTAATATGGGGTAAGTAGAATTTAATAAAGTGAAATTATAGCTTAATTCGTTCCTTAAAGAGCCTTAGGGTATATGGAATGGATATTGTTGCTTAATTTTGTCTTGTTTGTACCTTAAAGACCTAGGGTATATGGTGCCAAGTAAATTGGTCCATTATTCTTAAGAATCCATCTGGAAAGATGACAAGAAGTTACCGGGGGATGCATAGGAATGTTAACAGTAGGGAGAGTAAAACCAAAAATTTTTGGTCACGCGGTACGATGTGGACTTTAATCTTGTATATAACATTGTTATCTTTTTGAAAATGTCTAGGAGCTAATTATTACGTTTTTAACAGGCGTGACGGCGGCAGAGACTTCATGTCATATACCCGAAGGGCTTCTTAAAAGACAGTGAAAATTTACCGAAACTACTTGCAATCCATAACCCTAAAAGAGGCTCGTAAAGGTACAAACAAGACAAAAATTCAGCAACAATATACATTCCATATACCCTAAGCTCTTTAAGGAATGAATAAGCTCTAATGTTCAGCTTATTGAAAGTCTAACTTACCACCCCATATAACCCTGAATTCTGCTATGAAGAGTAGTTAGACCAAAATATTTATATTGTAATTCGATAAATTATAGGCCAAATTAAGTATTCCTGATGTGTACTCATCTTAATCACAAAGGAACTAAAAGAAAACTGTCATTAACTAATTATTATAACCAAAAAAACCGCAACAACTCTATTATTAAATCAATTATATAAAAGGTGAGAACAAGCACTAATGGTAGAAAAAGCCACAATTAACACTTATGAGCCTTAAATGAAATCCAACTATTTCTATTTTGATACACAAAACTTGATACTCTACTCTAGCATCTCTTGTCTTTATAATTTAAAATTTCTAAAATAGTAAACTCAAGATACTTATCTAATGAATTAGATCGCACTAACAAGGCACATAACTTCAAACAATCCAATTCTAACAAATCGAACTCTCGCATATTTAAAATCAATTATGGGAACTTGCAAAGTCTTGGCCTTTTCAAGCTAGACTTGCGTTTTATAGCTCCTTGTATAAAAAGATTACAAAATCAAAAAAAAAACAATCTATTTACAGTGTGAAGAGAAAGCTAAGATTAAAAAACCGACTGGTCAAAATTTACTTTTCATTCTCATCAACGAAAAACCTACATTCGTGTCAATTATTTTACAATTTTTTTAAGGTATGAACAATAAACTAGATATTAAGACTTCAAAATTTAAAATTTTGTGGGAAAACGGGGTACGTGAGAACAACGGGCAAAAGTAGGCAAGACCATATCGAAGATATACTACCCCATACTAAAAATCAACATTTCCCTGCATGTTTTCCCTAGCCTAATGACTTAAAAAACCCCGATACTATAACTCATAAAGATCAAATGTATAATCCAAACATAAGATAGTATCACAAAAATCTTAGCCGTTTATCAAGTGTGCTAAAAGATAAATTTAGGCGATAAAAATAATTAGATAACTGATTTTCCCAAACTAATGGCAAAACAAAAATCTAGTGAAGCCATATGCACCGGTACAAAACACCAAGCACGATAGTCTTAAAAAATTAATTGGTTCCATCCTACAAAAATCACAAAGCCCACAAACAACATGAAATCTTAAGAGTACAATCCTCCCACATCACAGAAAGAAATAATAGATAAAATAGAAAATGGATAAGCAAGGTGTTCCTCCACGGAAGCGCGTTATATTTTTGTAAACCGATCACATACTTGACTCTACATCAATTCATTCGTCCTTGGATAAAAGGTAAATGGAAGAGAAATCTCAATCGGGCCTTCATTAATTTTTGGAGAAATATTTAAACCATGAAAAGTTCCATCCCGATAAAATTAGATTGCCCACCAGGCTATAAATGAGATTACTGTGACAAAAATGTTCCCTTCACTCTTGAAGGAGAAAATAAAAGGAGAATCCACAGGGTAGGTGATATACGAGAGACAAGTCCGAATGAAACATGTGAAGGAATTGTCGAGAGCTGTCAGACCAACAAATCCTCCCCCCACCTGGTCAAAACATTCGTCGTTCACTAAGCTTATCTATCAAATTGTATTATCACTGCTCATCGGTCTCATATTCAAAGGGTAAAACACTCATACTCGGAAGGAGATAATATCATCTTAATAAGTTGTTTCGAACAATAACAACTCCCAACTGATTCAACATCACTTTCAATACCCTGGTGTCGAGTCATGTCTACCTTATTAAATATATCGATCTCTTCTTGAACTGGGTCACTATCCTCAACGTGGATAGGAGATGTAAGAAGAGACTCGATAATCAAACTTGGATTAACAAGAAAATTTTCCGGCGATTGTAATATAATACCACAAATCAACATCATAGTATTAAATATCATCTTCTGCTCTCTAACATTCTTAAGGAATTGTTGATTATTATACCGCGAATGTCCATGATGTTGAGATATTATCACACCTTGGTAGAAAATTTACAAATTATGCATCTCTGTTCATTCCTAATTTGTTGTGGTTCATGATCGAAAAACACTTTGGGAGAGAGATTATGGGTGGTATCATCACTAAGCAAATTCTGAAGAAAAATTACGTCTCCTTTCGAATCATAATATCCTTCCTCAATACACGTAGAAACTTCGATAGCTCAAAAAGCATCAGATCTTATCATTATCTGCCTCCTGAGTAACACTCAGCCGTCATCAATTGATCATCGTACAAATCTTCTTCAGTCATTCGTTTTACTATTGTCCGGGGGGCCACTAATCAAATAAATCATCATTCTCTTCGAGAGGTTTATCATCTATGAATACCTCAATAATAAAAGCAAAGCTTAACAAATGGATTAACGGATCATGGTGAAATAGAACTCAATGTCGTCTCCCGAACTAGACCACCATCCTAATAGAATCGAGATGTTGACTAGGAAAGTCACTCAATCAATTTTAATCCATGAGAATCCTTAGCGAATTCTCAAGCAACTTTTCCTGTTATACATTAGCAAACTCTAATCGTAGGAGGCGAAATCTATGCAACAAAAGTAAGCATCCGCGAAACTATGTCGAAAGCGCAAATCTTTAAATATTTGGAAGACAACTCTCCCTTTGATTTGAAGCTTTTTCCACGGACCTTTTGATCATCACATCGTGAGAGGAAATGGAATATTTTGGCTTAGGAAATTCTTTGAACATCGGGATTTCGGAATTAAATGGGGAAAACCGGGAGTTGGTATTTGATAGGTACTTACCTTGAAAATTAGATTGCTCCTATCCTTTGTCTCCTCGTTTCTCGTTCCAACAACCTTTTTATGTAGAATATTAGTATCAATTCGAGGGTCCCTCGTAAGCAACACCACTCGAGTAGTTAATCGCTTTCATCTCACCTTTGGGGTTTAATGGTATTACTCGTAAGAGTACCTAATGTTTGAGGTCTTGGTTATGAAACAATCCACAAATCATGTTTTGCAAAATATATGAAATTAGTTTGTTGATTCATCATGATGGCGTGTTGAGATTTTTATCGTGTTTTGAATTTTATATTTAAGTGACTCCTTTCAACTATTGATTTGATTATGCATGTTTACTCAACATTATCATTAGTTCCACTTGTAACTTGAAAAATCAATTGAAATCTTTGTTGAACTTGATTATAATGCACATTGAAAAGGTTGGTTTTTAAATCCTTGAATTGAAAATTTCATGAGCATGGGGATTTATTTTTGTGATTTGAAAACCTTGATTTCCATGAAAATAATTTCCCCTATTAAAATTATTCCAATCTACCCTTGAACTTGATTCTCATTAAACCTATTTTACCATCTTATTGCACCGGGAGCAAAACCTGGTGGGGCCAATATATGTACTAACATGGTTTTGAGGGTTAACTTGATTGTAAGTTCCCGTAGTCGCAAAAACACTACTTGATTGTTATTGGTACGACACAATTATACCAAGAATGAGCACCACCACAAGTAACGCAAGTTTCCTCACCCGCTTTAACCGGAGCGGGAGTGACAACTTTTTTAGAAACAATCTCGACTAAGGTCGAAAGTTGATCCGCAAGCTTGATCAATTTCTATCATCCGTTGTTAACTAAAGAATCATTCATCCTAAAACATTTGATCCTTTTCGTGAATAACGAACTTAGATTGTTTTTCAATTATTGTTTAAGGGAGCCTCTCAAGGTCGTGTTTAACACAAAATATTTCCACCCACCGCGTCATTTACAGGAGTCTTGTGTTGCATTCTCGTCTTATAGATAACCGGTTATGAAAATTTATCAACTTATTTAAGCTTTGGTAAATCCGTTATCTGTACAAGCTCCTAAGCAACTCGTTAATATCGTTCCCACGTTCACTAAAAGTCTCCGTCAAAATTTCGTGGAAAATCTAGAAATTTCATTTTGTAATGAGGGGTTTTCGAAGTATGTAAAAATTAATTCACAAATTTGTCACGAGATCCTCCCTAAGTCAAGAAGAAATTTGGAGGTTCTCTCGTACCGGTTTTTGCCTCCCTCGAGCGAAATATTGAAACAGTCATAAGCTTAATCACATCGTTAGGCACATGTCCTAATAAGGAATAATCGTAAAGTCGAGGTAATCCTTTGAAACGATTAATATGAGCATAAGGATTTTGACACTTTCCAGACGACCGTAAAATGGATTCGCTTGAACCAATTGAAGCAATTACTTTTTTATACGACAAAAACGCCATTAATTTCTGTAAGAACAATAGCTAGCTCCGTACCTTCCTTGGAGCTCGGAGTAGCTTCTTTCACATTTAACTTTTCCGCCTACGGTGCACACGATAGTACGAAAGCACAGAGTTCGAACAATGTTTGGAGCACTCCGTTATTTCGACGTCACGGATGGTGACATGCTATGTGGTAGTTAAAGGAGGGGGGGGAGATGGGGAAATAGTAATTTTCTAGTGCTACATGCACTAAACAATTAAAATTAGAAAAGAAATAAAGACATGAAAAATTATTGTTTACGCATGAGAGTCACTACAAAAACTTTGAGGTAAACTCTCTTAAGTAAAATAAATTTTACAAAAGAGGTGCGCCTTTTTCGTAAGTGACACAAACGGTAAAAATTTTGAATCTTTGGTTCGGGAACTTATTAATGGGATAATACCTCAATTGAAGTAATAATTTGTGGTGTTCGTTTACTCTTGTTAAATTTTATAATTCACAAATTAACGGAGTAAAAACTGAAAAATCCGGTAAAGCAAATATTTTTTTAATTTTTTTTTTTATCATCTATTTTTTTTTTTTTTTTGTTTTGGTTGTCTTATAACTAAAAAAAAGAAAAGAAAAATATTTTTTTTACTTTTTATATTTTTAGTTTTTTTGTATTTTTTGATTTTCTTAAAAGCGTAACTTTCGAAGAGGAAAGGTTCTCCAAATCACGATCAACAAACTGCAAACGAAGGAATCTTAATCACAAATCCCCGACAACGGCGCCAAAAACTTGATGCGTAAAGTTTTATACACGTAAAATAATATAATATATATGATATAAAATTACCAAACTACCCTTGAGGACAAAGGAAGAAAGAAAGTCTCACATAACATATAATAAGTACCTTGATAATGAACCGTAATTGATTTACTGGGTCGTTTTCGCCAAAGATTGTTTATGAAATAGAGACAACGTTTGTTATTTGGAGCAATGAATTTGAATTGGTGTTCAAAGAATGATTTGATGAATTCAATTTCTATTAATAAAGAACAAGTAAAATAAGTAAATAGTAACAGATTATAAACTCAAATAAAAAAAAAAACATTTAACGGGTATCAAAATAAAACCTTAAAAATGAAATAAAAATCTAAAAAATTATGGTAAAATGATTTATAATGCATTAAAATCTAGTAATTATTTACAACTAAAAACTATTTTTTTTTGTATTTTTAAAAATTAATTTTCTATTTTTCTATGGCTTTTCTAAAATTTTAAACTAAGAAAAATGATTAAAAATAAACAAATAATGGGAAAAATTCAGAAAAATCACAAAAAGTCCTAAATACTTTAAGGAACAAAGGAAAATTAAAACACACACTATATAAACAAAAAATAAGGCTCTAAATAAGACAGAAAAAGCTACAGCTTATTAAGAAAGCAAAAGGAAAAAAACAGTTTAAAATAAATATAAATAAATACGTAAAGCTTCACGGAGTAGCATTGTGCACAATGGTAAGTTATAGATTGTGTAAAGGTCTAGGTCGTGGTATCCGATACTCAGCCTAGCGTTTTCAATTTTTTTTATTTTTGAAAATTATAAAGCAAATATGGAAATAAGTAAAAAAAAATAGACTTATTAAAACAATTTTTCTGAAAGTTAGAAAATAAGCTTGAAAAGGCTTAAAAAGCAAACAGATTATACTAACTATATATTTTTTTCTTTTTTTGGCTTTTTCAAAATTTAAGTAACTTAAGAAAATAAAATAAGTCTAAAACTTAATTAACATTAACTATAAAATCTACTATTTTATGAATCCTATCTGATGAGCCCAAATTAAACTAAAATACGCGTAAAAGAACATGTAATAATCTAAAAATTCTTAATCAAGTCTTATTGCTAAATTGAGATAAACAAACAGACCACCAAATAACCAACTTTGGCTTATTTTAAGCTAGCAAACAAAGGAACTTAGTCTAAAGAAAATTATAACTACTTAAATTCTGACCTAGTTGGCTATTTAAAATTGCTTGTTTAAAAGTAATATGAGATTACCCCAATTTCTCAAGAAAACGGGAAGACTTTTTGAAAAGCTGCTTGTTCAGTCAACATATGCTGAGTGAACTTTTTGATTTAGAAATAAAACATACAATCTCACACAGTGACACCAGTGCACTTCTCCCTGTCCCCAATACTTCACTTAAAAACAGATAATCAAGCCGGTGGCGTGGTGTGGTGAAGGGCTTAAAAAAGTAATTATAACAACCCGCAATTTTCATAAATGTAAATATCCATCTATTAAGTTAGATGAGTACAAATCTATCATGAAAAATAACTCACCTTTTCAGGGAAAATTTCGCTTATTACATTACATTTACTTACTTTGCCAATATCTCGATGTACAACATTTCTTGCATAACTAAAGTTAACGGGCTCAGGCAACCTACATATGGCAATCCTATCTTCATATATGTCAAGCAATCATCATAATATATCAAGTCAATATCATAATATCATTTGTTACAAGTCACATTATTCCTATAATGTACCATTCGCAACGTTATATCAAAACGGGCTTTAAACCATTATCGGATGCCTCTAAACCCTAATTCCATAAGGCGAGCCGCGCGAGCGGTAAATGAATCTAAACGGGCTTTAAACCGTTATCGTATACCTCTAAACCCTAATTCCGTGAAAGATTAATATCTAAAGTGAATGTACAAACTATTAAAGCTCATGTACAAGTATCATAACATTTTATATGAATATACATTCTATCCAAAGAAAGGTACAAGTCCTTAAAAGCTCAATATACAAGTCATTAAGCATGATCTCTGAAATAGCCGTTTTACCGCCGTTTTCATTCCAATTTCTTCACCACCACTTATGTACAAGCTACTATACTCATTCTACAATGTGTAAACCCTAATTATTCTATTCATAAGCCTTCACACACATATTTACACTTAAAACCCTAATTCAAAAGTCTAAAACCCTAACCCGAGCTAAATACTAAACCATGACCCGTTTATCAATTACTATCCATTTTAAACCTCAACCAACACTCAAATAAGTTGTAATAACTTATTTCACAATCATATCAATCCTATTCAATCATTATTTCATTATTACTTCATCATCATATTTCATTTATACGTAAAACGAATCCAAGACACCCTAAATATACCTAATTGGTTCATTTGACCCGTTTACTCGTTTCTAACCATTTTAATCCCAAACAATCAACCAAGAGCCATTATAAACCCATAAAATGAGTTTACAAACCATTATCCATTATTATACATCATTACTTTGACAATATACAAGATTTACAAAGCTAGAAAACCCTAAAAGTCTTTTACGAACCCTAATTCCAACCCACGGCTTATTATTCCATTTCAACCCATTTTAACTTAAAACAACTATCAAATATCATTAATAATTCATATTACATTGCTCAAGATCAGTATTCTATCACCCTTGATCATTTACACACGAATTACAAACCAAGAAAGCCAAAGAAACCCTAAACGTGCCCTAATCAAACCCGTGACCTCATTTCTTCAATTCTAATCCGTTTTAACCCAAACCAATTGCTAATCTTTGTTAATCCTTCCCATATCAGACCTTGGATACATATATTAACTATCCTTAATCAAGTACACATGAAATAAAAGCTAGAAAACTCAACCCGAACCCTAGAGAGCCCTAAAGGTACCCGTATACACCTTTCTTTCATTTTAACCCATTCCAAAGTCCCATATTGCAATTAAGCACCTCCATGACTAAGCTACTTCATTCCTAAGCAGCTTACAAGCACCTCCCTTCATTCTTTATGTATAAAATGAGCACATGGTCACTTGTATCTTCTTGTTTCTTCCATTCCTAGTCGCGGCATGCAAAGGGGTAAACACCTCATCAAAGCTAGTTTCTAGCTTAACCAACACATCTACTAGACCCTCCTCATCATCCTCTAGACCTCATACATGTCCTCTCCTGGTCTCATAACCTCCCTTGGCCTTTAAGGGTCCTTTAACTATAAATAGGAACCTAAACACTTCATTTTTCTTCATCCCCCACTTCCTCCTCTATAACCCATCATAGCAGCAATCCTTTACTCAATATGAATTCTAAAAGATCATAAGAAGTCCCAAGAACAGAAGTGAAGCAAAAGAAATCAATAAAAGAAGCCCGGGAGTCGTTATTCTAGACGTACGAAGCCGAAAGTCCCGATTTTAACCTGTTTCTAAGCTATAAGCTCAAACCAGGTTCTCTAAGCTTATAATCTGCTCATGTAATTTTATAATGTTCATATGATATTGATAAAATCATAATATAAAACCTAAGTGTTATGCCTTTTTTATCCAAAACCGT
>BQNB010144615.1:0-16831 GCA_026074375.1 Tanacetum coccineum
AGTTTAATCTCTTTGTTCATTGATTGATTTTTATCTTCCAAAAGAAGTAAACATATGGTTATCATATAATATTCACTCTATTATTTTTAACTAAATAATCTAATCATTTTCTCTTAAAATAATATAGCAAATGCATAATCAACCCATGATGCCTGAAGCAACTGTTCAAGGACGCAACAATGGTGAAACTAGGCAATCAATTATTATCGATTCTCGGTCATAAGATGTAAGATATAATCTTAAATATAACTTTTGTGGTTTTAAATAACACTTTATTAATATTAAAAAAATAATCTAATTTATTTGATTCTAATTTCTTTTTTTAATATAGGCAATACATAATCAATTAGATACTCTTTCTATGAATAATGCTGATTCTCTTCAAGGGTCCATAGTTGCTAAGGTAACTCATACTTAGAATAAATTTTTATTTATAAGTTATTTCTTAGCACACATAACAAGTTCCTTTTCATTTAATTAAAACTTTATTTTCAGGTTGATGTTGATGTTAATCCTACTGTTGCTGTCAACACTTTAAGGGTTCCTTTGGAACGAGAAGTTAAAGTGAGTAGGTATCTCCAATCCTCATACATGATCCAACCTGATTCGACCAAACCAAATCATAAAGTACGTGCTAAGCATAACAAAGTTAAGAACCGGTGTGTGCCTTTGACTGCACCTGATGGTAAATTGATTCTAGCGTAGACAGCGGTATGTAAATTATAGAAAGTTAAAATTTTGTAAGAGTTCCTATATCTATTAGTATCTACTACACACTATTCAAACCAAAACACATGTTATATACCCTACATTATCTATTTTTTCATATTCTTCATAGATTTCTATATCTTATCTTATCTCTTTATCTTATATATTTATCTCCTTTTCATCTTCTTATCTCTTTGTTATTTATAAATACTTACACATTTCTAATTATCAGATCATATCTCCATGATGTTTCTAGTTTGAAATCTTTCCCATGGAATGGGAGTTGGTTAGTTTAAGTATTTTTGAATCTCATTAACCATTTCAAATACACAAACTTCCCTGCAACAACATGAAGTTCATCAGAATAAATTTTAATTCGCGTTGCATGTCATATTTTTATGGTGAATTTTGTGTATTGGAAATGGTTAATGGGATTCAAAATGTATTTATTCAAAGTAACCACCTTCTATTCCTTGGGAAACATATCAAGATAGAAACATCATTTGTCTTACCTTGAATCAAACCTCTTTGATCAGCTTAAATACACAAATGTCGCCAACAATATTATCTTCATTTGTGTTGTGGTGTAGTTTGTGTATTTTAGTTGACAAATCATTATCAAAATAAATGAATTGATGAATTACATACATTTGTCGTAAATATGTTAGTTGTGTTTGTGTATTTTATTTGAAAAATCAGTATCAAAATAAATGTATTTTGTGGAAAAAATATTATGTTGTGTTAATTTGTGCTTAGTAATTGTTATTTTTTATAGGATCTATTTCGTCAAAAAATGCACCAAAAACGAGAGTGATTGTGCTTAAAGAAATTATGGATTTGTTGTGGGAAACCGAAGAGCAGTACTTTTATTTTCCATGGGTAACGGATGGTACTTTTGTTAATAGTAAATTCTGGCAAGCTTTATTGGGGGTCGGCAAAGAAAGATGTGGTTGGCTGTCTGATACGGTATGTAAAACCAAACTACTTTTAATTTTCACTACAAAGGTATTTCTTTAATGTAAACTACTTAATGCTTAATTTTATTTCATGACAGCACCTCGACTTGTGGGTGTTATATCTGTGGCATTATAGACCGACAAAAGCTGATTGAGCAATTGCTAAACCATTTTTAACACTTTTATGCTTGGCAACAAGTTGGCGTGTTGTTATGCTGACGGTGTTACTTATGGTGTGCCTTGGTTTGCTCAATCTGTCGAAAAGGTTAGATGTAGTTTTATGTATTTGCAATACATCTTAAGATAGTAATGTGAAAATTTGGGATATCTTGAAATTGTAATGTAAAAATTTATTATAGAACGAAAAGAATACTTGTGAACGGGCTGATATCTGTGAAATTATTTGAAAAAAGATTGGATTTATAGGAATGGGTCAAATGAGTTAAACAGACTCATATCTACATGGGTTGGAACCATGCTCAAATGAATTGAAACTTCTCTACAATTATTATGTTCTGTCTATGCAATGTACCTTAAAACTTTAAGAAAACATATTGTTGTAAGTATTAAGGGTATGCAATGTACCTTGAATTTAAACATTATCCTAGAAAATTTTAAAAGGCTTTTCTAATACAAGGGTGAAACATATTATACAAGTTCAGACTTTATACTTTGTAGAAAGTATTATGCATGAAATGCAACACTTGTAGAGATTCAATGATTTAAGGTTTACAAGAGAAAAGTTATATTGTTACATGTATTCGTAAAGGTTAGATATATTCGCAATATATCTTAAGATGTGGTATTATTGATGAAAATCTTATTTTCGCCAATACGTAGGTTTACTTTTCGATCAATGTAGAGGAAGTACATTGGATCCTTGCAGAACTCCATATTCGTTCAGGTGTCGTAACTTTTTATGACACCCTACCTCCAGAGGATTTACATGTTGAAGATGTTGGAATTTAGATCTAATCAACAATTAAACATATCACGAGTTGTAGATTATAAATGACATGTAATATCAGGGATTAAAACAGATCTGGAGGTTGGATATAATGAAATAAATGTTTAGCCATATTATTAGAGATAAAGGGAAATGAAATGGGAAGAGTGTGTGTGCTAGAGAGAGAACACACACACACACACTTTTACAAATAAGAGCTTCACCCCTTCATGGAAGTATGGAGGGGGTATTTATAGTCCTAGTGACACACAACTATCATAACTAGTCATTATTAGTCCCTATGTGTCACTCTATAAATAAACTAATGTAATTCCGTGTTTGTCACCATATTTTAAATCTTCTCCCAATATGTGGACATATACGGAATTACTTATAATGTTCCTATTAAGTACAAATACAACACAAATAAAGTCTTCCAAGGCGCTTCCAAAGCTGAAGATGTCTTCTGAGCTCTTCTGTTCTTGAAACTTGTACTCCAGCTTGGATCTTTAGTGTCTTTACTTGTACAAGAACCATTGTAGTATGCATGAGTTGGATTAACTTCCCCCTAATTCATGCAGCATGTCTTAAAAAAGCTTTCTTCATAGACTCCTTTTTGGCGAAGTTTCTGAATCAGCTTCCCCCCAAACCAACATCCCTATCTTAAGCAGATTCTGAAATATTAATGTAGCATGAACAATCTTCTACTTGTCATTGACGTGCACAGCGGAAATTTATAGAAGTCAAACCACACCAACGACCACTGCTTCTTGTCATTGGGGCTTGGTGAATATTCGTTCGGGGGTACATGCGAGAAATCAGCAACAATTCTTCTCACATATGCAGAATACTTCACAAATCATACTAAGTGAAGTAGTATACACTACTTCCCCCTAGAAGTTGACACGGTAACATCAAAGTCAACTAAGTCCCGGATGTACACATTTTCCCCCATGATGGTTTCTAACTCTCGAAAGCATCATTGTCATGTACGTCCATATACTCGAGAAGTTCTTGTCTCAAGCATAAATCTTGATAACTTATGAATGTCGTTGAATAACTTTGAGAGATTTTGCTTAGACTGTGAAGTATCTTTGTCTTTGAATGGCACAATAATATTCCATGAGAACTGATGATTACATCTCAACCCTATACTCTATGGCTAACTTACCAACCTTGTATTCTATCAGCTATTGTTGTGACCACTTGGTGAAGTAAACCTGATATACCAAACTCGAAACTGAAATAAAATCCCCCAAATTTTTTACTTAAGCTTCCACTATTGTTGATTGAAGAACGGTGCAAGATTAAATCTATAAGTACTTTATACCCAACATCAAAAGTATAAGAAGTACAACACCTCTTGAAATTATCCACATCGTCTTCTGCGTGTGACACTGAGTACTATAATGTAACTCCTTTAAGTGATAGCTATAACCTGTTAGCACTACAATGTAACTCCTTACATCAGGGAATAACTAGATAATCCAAGTCTCAATCATAGTCGTTGTATGTTCAAGCAAGTCATCAATCGATAGATTGGGTTTAAGGAAAAGGGGTAGAAAATAGAAGGAAGTCTCGATGATGAAATAAGTAGACGCCTTCGTGAAACTCAACTTCAATCTCAAATAAGGGATACCAAATCAACTTCGTGATCACTTGTCATCGTAGTCCGAATCTTTAGCCGTTTGTCTTTTTAGTGAATCTTATTCAGATCGTTTTTAGTGTTATGTATCGTGTTTGTTGTGTTGTTATTCGTTAACGGATATCGGGCTCAATAGGTTGTAATAAGCATGGCCCGTCCAAGTAATAAACCCGGTCATGTATACTTTTGCCCGACAAGAGAATGGTTTAATACCCTGCAAAATCCGATAACATAAGCACAAGATGAGATGTTGGGGTTTGATGTTGTTAATTGGTTGTCCTTTTAAGTTCAAGTATGTAAATTAAGCCCTTGAGAGTTGTGAGTTAATGGTCCAAAGATTATCAATGTAAAGCAAATCTCAACTCACAAAACACAATCATGAACTAGACAAAACGCAGTGAAGGGCCTTAGGCAAAACGCAGTCAAATCTTAAGGCAAAACGCAGTCAAGAAATGAAATGGGCAGAGTCTCCCCTAGGCAAAACGCAATAAGGGTCTTCAATTAGGCAAAACGCAGAGGCAAAACGCAATAACCAAAATGCAGGACCAAAACGCAATAGGCAAAACGCAATACCCAAAACGCAGAGGCAAAACGCAATAACCAAAACGCAAAGCCTAATAAGACAAAACGCAGTAAGTTGTCCTTCATAAAATGACAAACCGCAGTACTTTCTCTGACAAATCGCAAGAAGCAAAACGCAATCCACAAGCAAAACACAACGAAGAACACCCTTCATATAGTCAAAACGCAGCCAAGAAAAAATCTTCAAATTGTCTTGTAAGCCACGAAATGATGTTAAAACTACCAAGTAATGATGCAAGGGGTTGTTCTAAGTCCGAAAGTACAAGTCTTTAACATCTTTAACCACAAACAAAGATCAAATCTTGATTTTTTTTTTCTTGCTTTATTTTCGAACAAAAAAAACAAAAATCAACACCACGAATACATTATACCCTTGGTTAGCTCTGATGCCAACTGTAGATTATAAATGACATGTAATATCAGGGATTAAAACAGATCTAGAGGTTGGATATAATGAAATAAATGTTTAGCCATATTATTAGAGATAAAGGGAAATGAGATGGGAAGAGTGTGTGTGCTAGAGAGAGAACACACACACACACACACTTAGGGGTGAGCATAGGTCCAAGACTGGACCAGACCGGCCAAGACCAGACCGGACCAAGGACCAACTTGGTCCAAAACGCCGAACCGAGACCGGACAGAAATGGTATGGTCCGGTCCGGGTTGGTCCGGTCCGGGTCGGTCTTCGGTCCGATCCGGTCCTACAAGGCGTAATCTTTAGGTTTTTGGTAAGCCCGAACCGGACCGGACCGAGACCGAGACCGAAACTAACAAAAACCCCGGACCGAGGACCGGACCGCGATCCGTTCAGTCCGGTTCGGTCCGGTCTTCCGGTCTAGTCCGGTCTCCGGTCCTATATGCTCACCCCTACATACACTTTTACAAATGTGAGCTTTACCCCTCCATGGAAGTATGGAGGGGGTATTTATAGTCCTAGTGACACACAACTATCGTAACTAGTCATTATTAGTCCCTATGTGTCACTCTATAAATAAACTAATGTAATTCCGTGTTTGTCACCATATTTTAAGGCTAACACGAGTACGCAGCGAAAAGATCAAACACGCATATAATATATAATTAACAAGAGATTGAAGATGTGTACCTTTTATCAAGAAACGTTACACTTCTTTAGCAATAAACGTTACACCGTCTTCAATATACGCGTGTGTATAATACCACGCGGAACTACCAAGGATCAAAAGAATAACCCCTCTAAGTATTCACACATAATACGTTCTTAGCAAATAACGTGTATGCTAGTACTAGTAGTGTATTAACCAAACGATCACCTTCTTCGTCTTTGAATCAATCAACGCATGAAACACCTTCTTCTTGGTTTAATCGTAACTCCAAAAACCCTAAAGGGTTGTTTGTTTGATCGCACAATAAGGAGAGGAGAAAAACCAAAAACCCTCAAGAGTTTTGAGGCTTGGTCGAACAACAAGAGAGACAAGGGAGATATTAGGAATTAAAGTTATGAGCTAATGAAAACCCCTAGACCCCTATTTATACACCTCTTGACTTGGCAAGCAAGCAAGCTCTCCCACCTCCTCTTGGAGTGGGATTCGACCGACCATAAGGAAAGAAAGGGGAAAAACCAAACTTTTATTTTTTTTCTGGTTTTGCATATTAGTCCTTGCACTTAACATTTAATGACTAATATTTAATCTTGTTAACTTTTAACAATCGTTTGTTAAATCACTAAATAATATATTCCATTAATATATTAAATACGTTGTTCTACATATTAACGTATGCGTCCCCTTAGGCTCGAATAAATTCCCGAACATATATAATTTATATTTATAGAGAAACACTGACTATGAATACTTATTGTATATGCGGAATCTACACAATAGTATTAAGAAGAACAATGAATACTAAACTTTGATTTCTATTAATCTGCTTTAAGTGATTACAGATTACTAACTATGAGATATGATTGTATGAGATGAGATCTGTGTGTTGTCAAAATGTGTGTCATCTCTCTAATGCCGTAGGGTTCCTTTTATAGACCAAGGATAAACCCTAACAGGCTTACAAAAACGCGTAAAAGATAATACATATCTTTTCCTATAATATCTCATACATATCTCTTAAACGGTACTAACTATTTTATACTAACGGTACTAACTATCTGAGCAGTACTTAACACTTTGTACTGTCAGTACTAACTATAACTAGCGGTACTAAGTATAGAACTAACGGTACTAAGTTAGGAATGCATAATTCCCAACAATCCTCCCCTAAACATGATTGTTGAACTCGTTTAACTTCATGTTTCTTCAAGTTATTCTTCTTAAGTTCTTGGAGGATGTATCCAAACACTTTATCCAATCTTGATCTCTAATTATCTTCAGCTATCCATCTTTATCAGCAACATGTCTTTTCAGCAACACAGCAACATCTTTTCAGCAACAATCCAACTAAGTTGGCTTTGTAGTTTTTGGCAAACTACCAGCCATAAACGGATTTGATATTCCTTTACCAGTAGCCGTTTGCTCTGGGATAGTCAACTCTTTATTGAAAAATATGGTGAGTTAATTACCATACAGTTTTTGGTAAACTGTCAACCATCAACGGAATTGATTTGTCTTTACCAAATACCGTTTGCTTTTGGACTAGCCAATGCTTCATTGCCATAACATGGTGCATTGTATTACACCATAGTAGTTTTTAAGCTCATACTATCACTATCAACAGATTTGAGTAGTCTTTACCAAGAACTGTTTGATCTTGGACTAGCCAACTCTTCACCATGAAGCATATGAGTTAGAAAAACCCTTATAATTTTTGGGGTTAAATTGTCAACCATAAATCGGTTGAGAAGTCTTTACCACATGCCGTTTGCTTATGACTAGCCAGTTATATGCTGTTAAGCATGGTGAACTGATAACCATTTGTTATGTGGTGGTTAGCCAACACCCAAACCCTTATCATCTCCATCTACATCATCATTCTTTATCAATCGTAGCTTAATTAAATCTGATCAAAATTAGGGCAGCTTGTACTTTCGCTTTCACTTCCAATTCAAGATCAAGCATTTCTTTGCAATATATCCTGAAAAGAGGATACCTTCTTTCAACATAACATATGGATGATGTCCATCTAAAGTTTTAGTATGTAAAACTCCACAAGCTTCATACAATCTCTAATGTGACATTCTTCCAATCTTGTTGATGTACTCAGAAATCACTGTGATCATTTTTCTTCTGTGAGGGATTCCATCATTATCTTCAAATCTACCCCAAGTATAATCAATCGATTCATTCTGATGTAATTTCTGAGTACTTTACTCAACACCACAGTTATTCAAGTGATTAAATCTTCGCTTTCAAAGATATGAGTAACTCCATGAGATGTGGAATGCCCCTAAAGTTCTTTTTTTTTTATTTTTTTTTTTTTTTACCATTGGCTCTGTAAATAAATAGATAATCTCCATTTGGTGGGTACTTGTTAACCTAGCAATAACAGATTTTCTCTCCATTATTTCACTATCTATGGTACCTTCAAATGTAATAATCTTTAGGCACTTTCTGTGTTCATCATCACTATCAACATCTGGTTGTGGTCTTTTCCTTTTTCTCGCAAGCATCTTCATATGACCACCTTTCTTTTCTTTGTACCTGATCTATCAATCTACCTTAGCAGGTACCTTTGTTGTGTCTTCTTTCTTTGGAGTTTCTTTAGCAACCTTCTTCTTTAATCTCTTCTGTTCAAGATCTTTTGCTCCTTCATTCATCTCCTTAATCTTTCTTTCATCCTCAGTGGAACCAACAGCAGTGAAACTTTCATCAAACCTTTTTTTACTTTCTCATATAAAACTGTAATTTCTTGAAAAGTTTTGTTCTTCAGTCTGGGAGTGTTTTCTGTTTCCAACTGTTTCAAATAAGTCTTCATCTGATTCCTAAGCTGAGTTTTTGTAGGAGGTCTATTCTAACTTGTAATAGCTCTTTGTTCTGCCAAGAAACTTCTATGAGCTGAATTGTATCATGAAGGAATTTTGCTCTCTCTTCTACAGTGAACTGCTCTCTCTCTTCTTCTTGAAGTCTTAGTGCTAGAAGTCTATTAGCTTCCATTCTTGCTTTGATGTCATCAAAGTCTTATATAAGAGCAACATTTGTAGCTTCTTCTTTAGCTAATCTTTTCCTTTCTTCTTCTATTTCCCAATCCTTTTGCATCTTTCTTGCAATCTCCTCATCATGAGCAAGTTGCTTGAATTTCTTTTCAGCTTCAGGGATACCTTCAGATTCAGTATCAGACTCATCTTCCTCTTCAATTTTTTTCCCTTTATCTTTTGGATCAATCTTTGGAAGAGGCTTTAATGTCAATAATGATCTGGTTGAAGTAGGCCTAGGTCTCTCAGTCTCCTCAACATCCTTCAGTTCAACTCCTTTCTCCTTTTCTCTTGAAACTGCTTTGGCTTGACTCATGTTGAGAAGAACTTGAGCAATAGTTTCATCATCTCCAAATATTGTAGGAGTAGTTATTGTTAGAGTTGTTAGAGTAGCACTTCTTCCTTCAGTTTGATCAACAGTACCTTCATCTGGTCTATCGGTACTAACTTCTTCCTTGTCAGTACTAACTCTTGATCTGTCAGTACCTTCATCTGGTCTGTCGGTACTAACTTTTTCCTTGTCGGTACTATCTTTTTGCTTGTCAGTACCTAGTGCATCTTCAGTACTAACTTCCTTTTCTTTCCTTTCCTTCTCTTCATGCACCACATACCTTGTCCTCCCCATTCCTTGAGCATCCTCAGTCTCCATATTGTCAATTTCATCATCATCAAGCTCATCAAACAATGGATCTTTATGGACTAAAGGTTCAGCTTTGGCAGATTTCCTCCCCTGTTGGATACAGACTCCTTTTGCATCCAGTTTTTCATTTTTTTTTTTTTTTTTTTTTTTTTTTTTTTTTTTTTTTTTTTTTTATTTTTTTTTTTTTTTTTTTTTTTTTTTTTTTCTTTTTTTTTTTTTTTTTTTTTTTTTTTTTTTTTTTTTTTTTTTTTTTTTTTCTTTTATTTTTTTTTTGTTTTTTTTTTTTTTTTTTTTTTTTTTTTTTTTTTTTTTTTTTTTTTTTTTTTTTTTTTGTTTTTTTTTTTTTTTTTTTTTTTGTATGCAGGATTTCTTTCCTGCCAATCTTTGCTTCAAGGATACACTCTTCATCCAAGCTCTGTGGTGTGTGATAACAGGTTTGGCTTTCTTCTTAAGCTTCTTGATCTGTGCCTTCAAGTGTTTAATTTCCTTGGCTTGATCTGTAACCTGTGTACACAAAGAGATACAAAGATCATAGACACTTTGGAGTGTCATGTCACCCTCATTCCCTGAAAGGGATTTATCACTGGATGACTGACCTCCATGATTCCCACCAGAAACCTCTGGAATGGAATCAGGAATATGAGGAGTAGGTGAAGGTCTAGGTGATGGGTCAGACTGAGGCTCAACATTTGCTTCACTTGGGTGAGGAGGAGAGGGTGTAGGTTGTGGTTCAGATGGTCTCTCTGAAGTAGCACCCTCATCCTCAGTAGATTGTACCAACATAGAAGCAAATAAAGGTGTGACTTTCCCTGAAAAATGTTTACCCTTTTTAACCATAAAGGAGAAAACTTTACTTGTCAAAGCATTTACAGGAAAATGATCTAAAGGTACTGGTACATTCACTAGCTGTTTATCCAAAAAGATTGAAATAAAACGTGGATACATTACAAACTTCTTCTTTGCATCTAAATGTCTAAGCATACCATCAAAAATTAATTTAGAAAAATTATATTTCTGATTAGATGTTAAGCAAATGACAGCAGTGGCAATGTTAGTGGGAATTTGATCCCAATAGGTGCTTTTTGAGCTAATACAATGATTCATTGTATGAAATAGAAACCTCCATTAGGGTGAAAACAAAGCTTTATTAAATGTTAACACAGTTAAATCCCCCTCATAACCCATGAGTTGTATAGCATCAAATATAGCCTGATTAGGTAGAGAATCTATCCCATCAGCATCATCAAAAAGAAGGTCACTTCTTATGGATGCTTCAGAGATAGACACAGGCTTGCCAGCTACTTTGGCAGTAATGTACCTTACATTGTTGATTATTTTGGACTTAGCAGACATCCAAAATTGTTCAACAAATGTAGTAGAAACTACTGGACTTACAGTGAGAGCATGATGAATGGAGCTTCGCGCAAGAAAATCAATAACTTCATGAAACTCTGCATTGCCTTCAGTCTTTTCTAAATAAGCGACCATATTGTGCTTAGGGCACGATTCAAGAACTGCCATGGTGATTAAAGTAGTGATCGTCGGTTGAGAGAGAGATTAGGGCTTGTATTGAAGAAAAGATTTGAGAGTGATTACGTAAGTGAACTGTGCAATTGAGATGGGTTTATATAGGTTTAGGAGACCTAAAATCAATGAAACCATTTCAATTTACACTTTGTACCCTTGGCGGTATTTTCTTCAACGTCTCTATAGCGGTACTATCATTGCCCAACGGTACTAACTTTGCACTGTCGGTACTAACTTGTGCCAATCAAAAATGAACAAGGTTGGCACCAACAATACTTCAATACCGTCTTTATCTCTTCCCAATGACTCTTAAAACCCAATGAACTTCTTGAAATTCGTCACCGATGGTTAAAAATGCTTCTGCACACTAAACAGTGCATACAAACTATACAACAAATCATATTACACCCCCTTAACTAATGCAGCTTATGGATTGATCATCCCAATTGTAACAACCAAGAACTGGAACCTACTAACATCAAATGTCTTGGTTAAAAGATCAGCTACATTATCATCAGTGTGGATTTTAAGTACCTGTATAAGTTTCTTCTCATACGCATCCGTGATGAAGTGATGCCTAATGGCAATATGCTTTGTTTTGGAGTGATATATTGGATTCTTGACAATGCAGATAGTACTTTCATTATCAATGTAGATTTTTGTGTTCATGAAATTGAACCCATAATCTAACATTTGATTTTGAATCCACAAAACTTGTCCACAGCAATTTACAACAGCAACATATTCTGCCTCTGTTGTAGAAGTAGCCACAATGGTCTGCTTTTTGCATTGCCAAGAAATAAGTCTCCTGCCAAGAAATTGACAACCTTCTGTTGTGGATTTCCTGTCAAGATTTGCTCCAGCATAATCACTATCAGAGTAGGCTTCCAGGTCGAATGAGGACACTCTAGGATACCAAAGGCCCAGTTTGGGTTTGCCCTTTAGATACCTAAAAATTCTCTTGACAACACTTAGATGGGAGGTTTTTGAAGTGACCTGAAACCTAGAACAAGCCCAGACTACAAACATAATATATAAAGATGGACATCCACATCACTGGCTTCCTCATCCTTGACTAAAGGCTTCTGGGTCTCAATTGGTGTACTAGCAGTCTTAACATTGACAAAGTCAAACTTCTTCAGGATTTCTGCAACATATTTATCCTGACTTATAAAGATACCATCTGCTTTCTGTTTGACTTGTAATCCAAGAAAGAAGGTGAGCTCTCCCATAGAACTCATCTGAAATCTACTCTTCATTAATGCCTCAAATTCATCACACCAAGATTTCTTTGTAGAACCAAAGATGATATCATCCACATAAACTTGTACTAATATGATATCATGTTTGTCCTTCTTAATGAAAAGAGTCTTATCAATAGTTCCTCTTCTGTATCTATTCTTCAACAAGAAAGTAGATAAAGTAGCATACCAGGCTTTGAGAGCTTGGTGTAAATCATAGAGAGATTTTACTACTTTGTAGACCTTCTTAGGATATTTAGGATCTATAAAATTTGGTGGTTGAGACACATAGACCTCCTCATCAATTTTGCCATAAAGAAAGACACTTTTCACATCCATCTGATAGACTATGAAGCCCATGTAAAAGGAAAAGGCTAAAAAGATCCTAATGGCTTCAATCCTGGCCACAGGAGCAAAAACCTCATCATAATCTATCCCTTCCTCTTGCCTATGTCCCTGAGCAACTAACCTTACCATATTCCTAACTACAACTCATCTCTCATCCTTCTTATTTCTATAAACCCATTTTGTTCCAATTGCCTTCTTCCCATAAGGCAAGTCTACAAGAATCCAAACTTTCTGAATCTTAAACTGCAGCAATTCATCTTGCATAGCATCAACCCAACTTTCATCTTCAAGTGCTTCAGAGATCTTCTTGGGTTCATTTTGAGACAAGAAACAAGCAAATAAACAATGCTGGAAGTCCTTATGATTATTTCTCCTTTGCTTTTGAATATAATTGACAAAAGCATGGGCTCCAGAACTTTTAGTCACTTTACTTCTTGTTTGAACTGCTGATTGTGGATCTCCAAGAATTAAAATTGAAGGATGAATATAGTTAATCCTTGATGTGGGAATATGACTAACATTCACAACAGGTTCTAAGTTTGTGAAGTCAGCCACTGCACCCTCATCATCATAAGATGAATTTGTAAAAATACCACCAGTAGGATTTTTATAAATGTCCTCAAGTGCAGGTATTTCTGAGTCATCTTGGTCAGGATTGGTTGGATCAGAGAAGAATAGTCCATCATAAGGGTTGTCAGTACTAACTGGTGTGCTAGCAGTATTAACTATGTTAGTACTGCTAGTTTTACCAGCTCCTGCTTGTAAAAGTAAATACTCAGTTTCTTGGGCAAACTCCTTCTTGAGAGCTTCAGCTGCATCATTAGCATCCTTTTCTTGCCTCTTAAGTCTTTCAAGTTCATCTAAAAAGACTTGATCCTCCTTATCTACTGGGTTCTTATTTGTCTTTAAATCAGGATGTTTGGTAGGTGCTTCACCTGCATTCTTTTCTGTTGATCTCTTGACTGTTGAAGAATAAGAAGACCATATAGGCAGTACAAAGTAGTCCTGAGCAGATTCATCTTCTTTTTTAGAATCATCTGCATCAATATTATCTTTTGAACCTGCATTGTGATAAGCTTCTTGTAGACCTGCATGTGTGTTAGCTTAATTTTCTGATCTTACTGGTTGATAACTCATTGAATCAGTTAAATAATCAAGATCAAACATCCAAGTTGGTCCTTTTCCTGGAACATTTGGTTTATTTTCTAAAAAGGTTATGTGCAGGTTTTCCTCAACTCTCTTGGTGTCTAAATTGTATACCCTAAAAGCCTTGCTTTGTAGAGAATACCGAACTAGAAACCCTTCATCTGATTTCCCATCAAACTTGCCCAGATGGTCAATGGTATTTAAGATGGTTACATGGCACCCAAAAGGTCTTATGTAGCTTATGATTGGTATTTTACCAGTTACAAGTTCATAAGGTGTCTTATTATGAGGCTTGGTCACTAATACCCTATTAAGAACATAACAAGCAGTACTAACTGCTTCAGCCCAAAAAGTGTTAGGTAAAAATGAATCTGCTAGCATAGTCCTAGCAGCCTCAATAAGGGTCCTGTTCTTTCTTTCAGCAACTCCATTTTGTTGTGGAGTTTTGGCATTACTGTACTCCCTCTTGATCCTTTTTGACCCACAGAATTCAATAAAATCCCTGTTTTTAAATTCTGTACCATTATCACATCTAATAGTTTTAACCTTTTGATTTAATTGGTTCTCTATTTGTGTTAGCCTCAATTTATTGAGTCGAACAAGGAAGCTCGGTCACTCTACGATGGAGCTTCGGTCTTTAATTAGTTAACGTTGTAATAGAATATTATCGGGAATCGGGCTCGATAGTTAATCTAATATTGTATATGTTTCGGGTTTAATCTCAAGCAAAACCCGAGCCCGGGTCCTAGTTAAATATCCCACGCGTCGTAGGGATATATATATAGATATTTTCCTAAGAAAATATCTAAGAATCTAATCTCTCACAAATATCTATTTTCTAAATCTTTCTTTTTCTCTCAACTCTCTCTCTTGTTTCTCTCTCTAAACAATCTTCTCTTTTCTAGTTCTTGCTTCGATTCGTGGATCGACATACGAAGTGAAAGTGTTAATCGGGATCCTACAATTGGTATCAGTCGCCTCGGGTGGGATTCGTGATTTGTTTTGTGGTCATTTTTTTTGAGATTCTCATTTCGGCATATTTGTCTTGTTTTGATTTGGCTAACTTTTGTTTTTGTAACACATTATTACACGTTTTTTTTCTTCTTCTTTCTTTCTCTTTTTTTATTATTTTTTACCTCCAAGTGTCAAACTTATAGTTTTTTTCTCACTTTCTTGGCTGCTACGAGAAGACAAGAAAAAAGGACGGTTGGTTTTTTTGTGTGTGATTTCTGTTAAAAAGAAGAAGACACAAGGACGACAGAACAACCGATCGAGTCCAATTTTTCAAACGTAACAACCGAACGAGTGGAAAACTTTTGAGCCGAACAAGTGTAAATGTCTTGAGCCGAACGAGTGGAAAACCTTCGAACCGAACGAGTGGAAAACGTTACAACCGAACGAGTTCATTCACTTGAGAGCCGAACGAGTAACATTTCATCAAGGACCGAACTAGTCAAAACTCTTCATCAACCGAACGAGTTACGTTGTGAAAGAACCGAACGAGTGAAAACTTATAGAGCCGAACGAGTGAAACAACTCAAGGACCGAACGAGCAACATTCACTTGAGAGCCGAACGAGTAAAAATCTCAAGGACCGATCGAGTTGAATTTTTTTTGGACCGAACGAGTAAAAATCTCAACGACCGATCGAGTAATTTTTTTACTTGAGCCGAACGAGTTTTTTTTGCTACGTTGAACCGATCTAAAACACACAAGAACGAGTTTCTTCACGTTTTAATAAATTTTCGGTTTTTCGGTTTCGAGTGACGTTAAACGACACGACTTATAACATAGACCGTTGTGTTCGTGATTCGTTTTCGATCAACGTGGTATATTTGGTTTTTACCGACGATAACCGTGCGACTCCGCGAGATCAAATTTACAAACGTTGCATCTTTTCTCATATTTATCAACTTTCAAACAAAGATGACAATTGAACAGGAGGGAAAACGTGTTTTTTATTAATTATAATTCGAAATTTACAAGTTAAGCCCCTCAACTTCTAAACAATATTCATATTTAATATTTAGATTTTACTTAGTTTACTATTAACCCTTTCTTTTTTTAAGCAAGTTTAAATATAACCTTTTACTTTCAAACTTTTCCATTTTTTTTCACTTTTAAACTTTTAATTTTTGTTATTTTTTAGTTTTACATTTTAGTTTTTCAAAATTTTCAATTTTAGCCCTTTCGTTGTAAGAAATTTCCCCGTTCATCGTTTTAGCTCACAAATCGTTACAAAAGTTCAAGTTCTTCAACGACAACAACGATTTCTACAATAATTCTATTTTTACGGTTTTCTTGATTTAGTAAAATCCCGCGAAATACTCTTGTATTTTCTCGGTTTAGTCAAGACTTGTAAAATCCCGTAAAATAGTTTTCCACAAACAACAACAATCACACCCACTTAAGATCCAACAAAATCTTTCACACTTCATAATTCATAACTATTCATTCATCATGTCTACTCTAGTTAACACATCCTCAACAGAAATTTCAGTTGAAATTTCAGTTGTCAAGCAGAAACACGATGAGCTAGTCAAAAAGAGTTTGTTAAATAGGTCACAATTTGAAGGTCAACTCAAAGAGAAAAGTAAGGTTATTTCGGATTTAAAGGTTAAGGAAGGAAAAGACATTGACACGATGATTGAGATGGAGAAACAGATAAAGTTTTTAAATGAAATTCTTTATAAACGCAATCAGTCAATTCAGACCATTCACATGTTAGCACCCAAATGCGCAACGTATAATGGTAGATCAACCTTTGCTAATCCAAAGTACCTCAAGAAAGCTCAATCTGATAAGCCCTGTTTGTATGAGATCCCATTTGATACTTCTGATCCTACAAACAGATTTGCCTCTGAAAGGGAAGAGACCACGACTCTTGATAACAAGAGTAGATCAAAATTGAATAAAGATTATGTTAAACCATATGATTACACAAAACAAAATAGTCTTTATGAAATTTT
>BQNB010144616.1:1549-16831 GCA_026074375.1 Tanacetum coccineum
TTTCTTTTTACTTTCTCTCTCTAAAATCTATTTTTCTTATTTTTGTGTTTGAGGTGATGAAATGATATCCTAACAAAGATGATTCCAAACAGGGGAAGATTGATGCTATTGATGCAGATGAAGAAATTACCCTGGTTAGTGTTCATGATATGAGTGTTTCTGCTGGTGAGGAAGTTGCTGAAGAAGTAGTTGAAGTTATTAACACTGCTAAGCTAATTATTGATGCTGCTCAGGTTAGTGCTGCTGGTGATATAGTTAGTGCTACTAGTGCTGCAACAACTGTTAGTGCTGCTACAACAACTACTGCTACAATTAATACTGTTGATGATATTACTTTGGCTCAAGCACTTGAAGAAATGAAAAGTACAAAGCCCAAGAAGAAAGGGATTGTTATACAAGAGCTGGGTGAATCTACAACAACAATATCTTCACAACTATCTTCACAACAATCACAGGACAAAGGTAAAGGAATATTGATAGAACCTGTAAAGAAGAAAGATCAAATCTTGCTTGATGAAGAAACTGCTTTAAATCTACAAGCTGAATTTGATGAAGAAGAAAGACTTGCAAGAGAGAAAGCTAAAAAAGAACAAGAAGCCAATATTGCCTTGATTGAAACATGGGATGATATACAGGCAAAGATTGATGTTGATCATCAATTGGCTGAAAGAATGCAAGCACAAGAACAAGAAGAGTTGTCTATTGAAGAAAAGGCTACATTATTTCAACAACTCTTAGAGAAAAGAAGAAAGCATTTTGCAGCTAAAAGAGCAGAAGAGAAAAGAAACAAACCACCAATAAAAGCTCAATAAAGACAAATAATGTGTACTTACCTAAAGAACATGGAAAGATACAAGCTCAAAGATTTGAAGTCAAAAGGGCTTGATGCTATCCAAGAAATCTTTGACAGAGCTTTCAAAAGGGTAAATACATTTGAAGACTTTAGAACAGAGCTGGTGGAAGGAAAAGAAAAGAGAGCAGGAGAAGAGCTGATATAAGAGAGTTCAAAGAAGCAAAAGGTGGATAATGACAAAGAAACATAAGAGCTTAAATAGTGTATGGAAATCATTCCAGATGAAGAAGAGGTAACAATTAATGCTATTCCTTTCGCTGTTAAGTCTCTAAGGATTGTTAACTGGAAGATCCACAAAGAAGGAAAGAAAAGCTATTATCAAATAATAAGAGCTGATGGAAAGTCTCAAATGTACAGGATCTTTAGTCAAATGCTTAAAAGTTTTGACAAGGATGATTTGGAGGACTTGTACAAGTTGGTAAAAGCTAGATATGGATCAACATGACCAGTGGAAAGCATGGATTATCTGTTATGGAATGATATGAAAATAATGTTTGAACTACATGTAAAAGATGAAGTATGGAAGCTGCAAAACAGATACAAAGTGCTGGAATGGAAGCTGTATGACTCCTGTAGAGTACATTTCTTGAGGATGCAGTCTATGCAGATATACATGTTGGTAGAGAAGAAGTATCCTCTTACACCACCTACACTTTCAATGATGTTGGAAAAGAAGCTTCAAATTTATTATGAAAGTGAAATGGCTTATCAGCTATGTAAATTGATCATAAAATAGCTTAAGAAGTAAAGATGTGTTTGGAAGCATCCTCCTGGTGTTGATGAAGCTTTAAATGAAGAAACTTGATGATTTTGAAGAAGAATATCAAGTCGCCCCCCCCCCTCTCGCGCCGCTCATCCCCCCTCGCCCTTTGTTCGGATTAAAAGTCTTCTTGATGCTGTTAGAATTACTGCTGCTCAAGTTTATGTTAATGCTGCTCTGATGAAGTTAGTGCTGCTCATGAACTTCAAAGAAAATATACTAAGTAGTTACTACTGCTGGTACAAAAGTTAATGCTGCTAGTGAAAGTTACTAGGCTTAGTACAAAGACTGCATTTGAAGTTTAATGTGTTGAAGAGATTACTATTGCTCAAGAAATATTCAATGTAGTTTCGTACTACTAGTGTTAACGTTAGTAATGCTAGTGTTTAAGTTAGTTTCTGCTAGTGTAAGTTTGTATGAATTGTTTGTTAGTTACTGCTTACTTGATATGTTTTAGTTATTTTGTAGAAAAGATTTCCTATATAGTTAGGCAAAAGTATTGTAAGCATTAGGACTCATTGGTATATAAAAAAGGTCCTAGTGGGCATAGCAAGGATTGATGTACCAAAAACAAAAATCAATCTTTTCTTAGCTTCAAGGTCTTTGTAACCCTAATACTTTGAGAGTATTCGTATTATTATCATTAATAATATTGGAGCTTATTTGTTTTGAATTACCGTTTCATTGATAATTCTTCTTAATATTAAAGATTAGATTCCGCATAATCTTTAATACATTCAAACAAAGCTTTTACTATAGTTGTGTTAGATTTATCTAATATAACAAAACCTTAAACAAGCAAAGGAATTCGATCTATTGAAGTGGGATCAACAAATGATGATCATGATTGATGACAAAAAATAATGTTACTTTTACAGCATCATTTATCCCATGTAAATTACCCATTTCATATAATTATTACAAGAATTGGTATTTAATTGCTTATATTTGTTATTTGCAGTAATTATGGAGCAGTTAGTGAAGTTTGTATAAAAAGCATGCATTTTAGAGCATAAACAAAGAGTTTGAGAAAGTCTATTGATCTAACAGCAAATACGCCATATTATTCTAGACCTATGCGACATATCCAAGACTTTGACGAATTAAAAGACCATTGTCCGACTTTGAAGAATACGTCATATCCACATCAACGATATGCCGTATATAATACTTTGGTCAACGAAGACAAACCAACTATTTTTACCTCAATACGCCGTATCCATCAAGAAGATATGGCGTATCCGTGCCTACACTTCACAGATAACCACGAAGGATTAAAGACCCAATACGCTGTATCCTAAAGACTTAATACGTTGTATCGAAGGTCAAACACTAGAAGATTCTAAAAGATATCAACCGTGGTCCTTACTCCAATAAATCCTAAATATGCCGTATCCCAATCGCCGATTGAGCGGGGTGGCGTGGTGGACCCTTTTCACCTAGACTCTATAAATACAACACCTAAAACTTATTTTTAGGTTTTGCAAGTGAAGCCCTTAAACTACCAATCGACTACCAGACAAAAAAATAAAGAGCACTGGAAGGTCAGAGGAAAAGAGCCTCAAGATCATAGGAAAACTCTTATAATCTTCGCACAACCTAATACGCGTTCGGTTAAGGTTTCTTTATTTTAATCATTCATATATGAAATCGTGTATATTTTTACAATGACTATCGGCTGATACTTTAAGGTATGAGACATGTTTATAAAGGTTTAATGTTTAGTTTGTTTATCTCGATTGCTTAATTTATCATCTGTTGTTGATTATGTTTATCAATTCATACTTGTTTATGTGCTTAAGTATGCGACCTATCATACAACTGGGTCTAGTGATACGGACCAAGTTAGCTAAATACTGAGATGGCTCTCCATATTGCAATTTATATATCTAGAATCATAGGATCACAAATATTGACCTATCTTTACCATTGGATTAGTGAATAAGTTAGACTAGTAGGTGACCTTAGGATCAACAAATAAAGTTCTGATTCTATTGGTAAAGACTCGGACAGTGGACTACTAGTATATAAATTGTCATTAAGCAGTAAGTGGGTAAAGTCTCGATCAGCTAGGGTTTAGTAAGAGCACCATTACTAATCTCCTAAGATAGATTATAATAAACAATTGCTTGCTTTATGTGGATGCGTCTAATTATGACAGAATTAGCGTGTCTAGGTTTTAGGAAGAAGGACCACCTAAATCTAGGAATGATATGCCCCTAGAGGTAAGTCAATCATTGCACTAATAAGCAAACCTGCATTTTATCAGATTATTCATGGTTGATATGTTTTCTTTACATTAGTTCTCGACCGCTCCTCTACCGTTTGTTTATCTTCTTGTGTGTGTTTATTGTCTTACTTGTCATCAAAACCCCAGGTTAGATAACCTAAACTCATGCCAGTCTCTCAGACTGAAACCCCCCTTTTATCAATAGTTTAGGTTTAACTTAGGTTTAGCATAAATTAGATTAAATTAGTACTAACATAGATAATTAAAATACTAATAAATTAGATATTAACACTCTCGATCTTAGTGATTGACACCCTACTTACCAATGAAGCTAAATATGATCGGGTACACTGCCCGTTAGTGTTGTTTTTAGGTTAAGTCGGCAAAATATAAATAGTAAAACTTAATATGTAAATTACCTATACTCAACGACACGTTAAGTTTTTGGCGCCGTTGCCGGAGAGAGAAGTTGTTTAATTCTTGTTTTTATTAGTGTTTTAGTTTAGATTAATTTGCATATTTATGTGTTTGTTTTGTGTGTTTGATTTTCTGCATTGTATATTTTGCATATTGTGTGTTTGTGTGTTTTTTTACATTATTACAGTCTACTGTAACTTTCTGAGTCGAATACTCGATATGGCGTGTTCACCTTCTTGGATACGGTGTATAATTTTTTTCTAAACCAATACAGCGTATTCGACTCTATCATCACTGAATACGACGTATTAGGATATTTGACAGTTTTCTTTCCTAGCTGATTTATTACAGGTTAAAATGGACGACCTCGATATTACTATAGGGGAATATATTCTAATTGAAGAGGAAAAAGCTTGCAGGCGTGGTCACGTGTATAACTGGGAGACTGCTACGTACGGTAGGATCTGGTATGATGAAGATGTTCACTACCTCAGATCTTTTGAAAAGGAATTCCCAGCTATAGTCTACAATGATGCATTAACATGTAAATTATATTTCTCACCTGAACCTACTCTAAGTCCTCAAAATATCGATGAATTTAATTTGAAAAATGAAACGTCATTGTCGAATGTGATGGTGAGGAACAAAACATTATATACTTTAATGATTTATTTCCTTTCAACGTAATTTATCCTGATGAATTAAAATCGGATAAGGACAATGATAATGATAAAATCGATATCAAACAGCCTTCGGGGGATATGTCTATCATACCATTATCTAATATAATAAATACCGATGTTGATGCCTATGCACAAGGGTAAAGTAAGATTTTGAAAACAAGTCATGATACAATTAGTAAAATTTTCACTGCTAAATTTTTTATCAAGGAGTTAAATATTAAAATCGTGACTTGGAATTATCTTGATGCCATCCATTTTTATAATTAAGAATTTATATGTACCATTTGGCATCCTGTTCGACCCCAAGTTGTTTTATAATGATGAGATTAAATTGGGGCAAGTCTAACTTAAAGAATTTTCTGTAAACAAAAGTGTTTGCCGGGAGACAACTCAGAATGTATTTTCAATTTTCTTATCAAGTCTGTCTTTCTAAACTGTCTATACGGCATATCCAAACCCCATGGATATGGCGTATCGACTACCTGGATGTTATCCAGTCTTTATTTTTCTGCAATTTAAACTTTATTGTCAGACTCGTCGATACGGCGTATTCGAATTCTGACCCGTACTTAGGATTGTTTTTTACAGGTATCGATACGGCGTATCCTAGGGTATGGATACGGTGTATCGAATTCCTGTACAGTTTTAAGTTTTTATTTTGTTTTCTAACCAAACGATTATCCGAAGATAGAATTGCACTTGTTTTCCGATATTGTATACAGGAACCTTCTGAAGACGATGTTGGTGGAGTATTTTCTGGAATCTAATGTGTGTTGTAGTCATGTAGCCATTCTGACGCCTCTACAACACACATTCTTGCTCGTAAAGGCAACATGGAGGATCATACCGAGCAAATCCAAGGGATTTTCTCATTCTAATTGTTATAATTTCTCGTTTTTAATATTTTATTTATACAACGAGGACTTTATATAATTTAAGTGGGGGAGGAGAATTAGAACGCTTACTTGTCCTATTTTAACAATAAAATGCTTAAATTATGCCTAAATCAAAATATATATTTTTTCAAGCATATTTTTGTGAAATTATTAGTTACATAACCTGCACACATAACCCTTGTTAGATATTGTGAGAATTTAGCCTTATCCGTTTCCAAATGTTTACCCAAATTCCACAAAATTATGAGTGTGCCGGTGATGTTGTAGACTTTAGAACTTGGCTTGGTATATCTATTCGAGACCACAATAATAAGTACTATTTTAATAGATGGAGTAACTTGTTTAAACTGGTAAATTTCTAGGAATACACCCAAAAAGCCTATATATGTTGTGATATTAACTAACCACACTGGTTAGTTAACCCTCATATAAACCATTTGTTTACTCTCATTTTTAGAGTAAGATTCCCCTAGAAAAACCTGTTGAGCCATTCCATTCTTTTTCTTACACCAAATGTTTGTTTCGTTACACCTTTACACCTTAGCCTACCCTATTAGATTAAGTCCTTAATCGGTTGCTAGTTGCTTTTGTGTAAAGTATTGTATTTCCTGTATTGCAATGGAAATTTTCTATCTCTGGTATGGTCGGTAAAATTGCACAATGCAATTGGGCACGTGTTGATTTTTCATCCATGGTTAGGTCGGGAAATTGCTCAATGCAATGGGAATGTAAAAAGTAGTAGTTTTTCAGTGTGTTTTACTACTTTTACAAATTATTATTTACATCCGAAGATGGAGGATTATGGATAAATTATCCGGATTGATTGTGATAGTGAAGATGGTGAAATTATGCAGAAAATTCGTAGTATGATAAAAAAATCGAAAAAATTAGAAAATTGCAACAAAAAAGAGGAGGAAGTTTGGAAAAGTAGATAGTCGGTTCTCATAAGCTTAAACCGATGAAATTATTTGAAGGATCGATTATTCGTTGATACGTGTTATAAATCAACGATGTAAAGTTTTGTATAAAGTGGTAGATATCGCCACTAATTTTTGTAAAGTATGTATATTATGGACGATTGGGAGTTGACCGTTATGGGAACGCCAACTAAGGGATATTTTCATTTATCTTCGATCAAGATGTTTTTCGAGTCTGGTTCGTGTCTACTAAATATGGAGTAGTCTATGATTTGTGTCTTTATCATGGGAACGGTCGGGGAAAGTTACTAGCAACACTGTACCTTATTTATTTGGACTTAATCTATTTGTTTTATTCTTTTTATTTAACAACATTTACTTTCCGTTTTCTAATCTCTATCCTTAAGTCTTACTCGAATGAGGATGCGAGCAATCACATATGTCTATTCCGTTGTTACGGCCATGTATGTGTGATTTTGTCTGCCTTGTTGGTTTATTACTTTTGGAGAAAGGATTAGAAGATCCCTACCCTATATCACTCTTCGTCCTAACCCTTGGTTTTACTCGAGTGAGGGAATTGAATGCAATCATGTATGTCTATTCCATCGTTATGGATGTGTATATGTGGTTTGTCGCCCTTGCTGGTTTACGACTTTTGGTGAAGACTACTAGTCCTATTCTTTAGCTTATTCGAGTTAAGGAATGAATGCAACCATGTGTGTCTATTCCATTGTTATGGATGTGTATGTGTGGTTTGTCGCCTTTTCTAGAATATTGGCATTGATAGAGATTAGAAGGAGTGATCAAACCCATTAAACCTTTTTAAACCCAATTTACCTTTTGAAAACTTGTCACTTCTTAGCTTTAGTGGTGGAGATGTGTATCCTTGCCAAGCCTATGATAGAATACTCATCATGACCGAGCAATTTAACGAATTAGTTACATGTTACCTCATAGATTAGTCGAGTGATTTGAGTGATTTCATATTCCTATTTCGTGAGGTGTTTGGTTGTGTACTAGTAATTAAACAAATAAATGCTTAAAGGAAAAATCCTTGACTACGGTTGGGATACATTTTCATAAATTTCTAAAGTCTACTTAAGGACAAGTAGGATTCAAGTGGGGGGATATTTGATGACATCAAATAATGTCACTTTTATAGCATCATTTATCCCATGTAAGTTACCCATTTCATATAATTATTGCAAGAATTGATACTTAATTGCTTATATTTGTTATTTGCAGTAATTATATGGAGCAGTTAGTGAAGTTTATATAAAAGGCTACGCAAGTTTGGTAGCATATTGACGACATGTGTTTTGATAAAAGTCTACTGATCTGACAGAAAATACACCATATTATTCTAGACCTATACGACATATCCAAGACTTTGACGAATTAAAAGACCATTGCCTGACTTTGAAGAATACGCCATATCCACATAAATGATACGTTGTATATAATACTTTGGACAACGAAGAAAAACCAATTGGTTTTACCTCAATACGTTGTATCCATCAAGAAGATACGGCGTATTCGTGCCTACACTTCACAGATAACCACGAAGGATTGAAGACCCAATACACCATATCCTAAAGACATAATACGTCGTATCAAAGGTTAAACACTAGAAGATTCTAAAAGATATCAACCGTGGTCCTTACTCTAGGAAATCCTAAATACGTCGTATCCCACATCGCCCGATATGGCTTATTGGCCCTTTTCCAAACTATATAAATACAACACTCTAAACTCAGTTTTAGGTATGCAAGTGAAGCCCTAAACCACCAAGTCGACTACCAGACAAATAAAGGAGCATATAAGGTCAGAAAAGAGCCTCAAGATCATAGGAAAACTCTTGTATTCTTTGCACAACCCAATACACGTTCGATTGAGGTTTCTTTATTTTAATCGTTCATATATGAAATCGTGTATATTTTTACAATAACTATCGGCTAATACCTTTAGGTATCAGCCATATTTATGAAGGTTTAATGTTTGGTTTGTTTATCTCGATTGCTTAATTTATAGTCTATTGTTGATTATGTTTATCAATTTATACTTGTCTATGTGCTAAAGTATGCGACATATCATTTAACTGGGTCTAGTGATACCGACCAAGTTAGCTAGATACCGGGATGGCTCTCAATATTACAATTTATATATCTAGAATCATAGGATCATAAATATTGACCTATCTTTACCATTGGTTTAGTGAACAAGTTGGACTAGCAGGTGACCCTAGGATCAACAAATGAAGTTCAGATTCCATTGGTAAAGACTTGTCCAGTGGACTACTAGTATATAAATTACCATTAAGTAGTAAGTGGGTAAAGTCTCGATGAGCTAGGGTTTAGTAAGAGCACCATTACTAATCTCCTAAGATAGATTATAATCAACAAATGCTTGCTTTATGTGGATGCGTCTAATTGTGATAGAATTAGCATGTCTAGGTTTTAAGAAGAAGTACCGCCTAAATCTAGGAATGATATGCCCCTTAAGATAAGTCAATCATTGCACTAATAAACAAACCTATGTTTTATCAGATTATTCATGGTTGATATGTTTTCTTTACATTAGTTCTCGATCGCTCCTCTATCGTTTGTTTATCTTCTTTTGTGTGTTTATTGCCTTACTTATCAGCAAAAACCTAGGTTAGATAACCTAAACCCGTTCCTGTCTCTTAGACTGAAACCCCCCCCCCTTTATCATTAGTTTAGGTTTAAATTAGGTTTAGCATAAATTAGATTATTTTAGTACTAACATAGATAACTAAAATACTGATAAATTAGATATTAACACTCTCGCTCTTAGTGATCGATACCCTACTTACCAACGAAGCTACATATGATCGGGTACACTGCCCGTTAGTGTTGTTTTTAGGTAAAGTCGGCAAAATATAAATACTAAAACTTGATACATAAATTACGTACACTCAACGACATGTCAACGATGATCATGCATTGCTCAGAAACAAAGTGACGGGTAGTTCGGAGGTTAGGAATGAGAAGATACAGACACCGATTCCCTTACCCCCTAGATCCCCTAGGACAGACTTATCTTCGGATAAGACTATTTCTCAAGAATTGACGGCTTAATGTATCACTACACTGCCACTACATTCTCAGATCGATGCAATGTCAAACGTATTTCAGCGCAAAGTACAAACACATTCTGAGGAGCTCTTCACTGATAAATTTTTATGCAGGCGTCAAGGTTTTATGATCAAGCAAATGGAAAAGAAATATGTTACTAACCGTAAATTTCAGGGTATTAAAGAAAGATTGGATAAAGTTCTCCATGAAATTATTCCTAAGATTGCTTCAAAAGCTACTAATGATATTATTAAAGACAATCTTCCAAAAGTTATAGCTGATGTTGTCATACAAGAAAGAGATGCTTTACAAGCTAATGTACCTACCCTGATTTCCAAAGAATTTGTTGATCATGCGTCAAAGATAATTGAAGAACTTTTCAATATTCACATGAAGACCAATGTTATTACTGTTCATCCTACAACAAGTACTTCAACCGCTACAACAACTGCTGATCTCCAACACCAATTGTATTTGAAGATGAAGTCGAATCTTCAAGATCAAGTTGATGATCCAGAGTTGTGGGATGTTCTTAAGTGTAAGTTTGAAAAGTCTTCAAACTCATCAGATCCTTATGAAACAAGTGCTTTTTGCAAACGAGATCATGATGGCCATCAGGAATATGATGCTCCTCCTGAGGGGGAGAAAAGAGAGAAAATAAAAAAGACATCAAAAGGATCGAAATCTACAAGTGGTTCTTCACCAAAACAACTAGCTCAAGGATCCAAAACTTATGCATATGAACGTGAACAACAACAACAAGAATGTGATGCATGGGTTGAGGAGACAGTTATCGATGAAGATGAGGTCATTCCTGAAGATGAATCTCCTGAGCTAATTGAATAATTTCAAAATATTGATAAGGATGTACCAACTATCTTTAATCATGAAAGAATGAAGGCTACATTAAGAGATAATGTGATTAACTAGTCTGAGTATTGATGCTGACGAATATGCTCCATGTTGGAATAATCAAAGAACTATATGGAGAATCAGATAGTGTGGGTAAGCAGACAAGAGGATATAAGACAATCAAAATCATATGATCATGTTTTGTATGGTCCCTAAAGAAATCCAAATGAACCTCCAAGGTATCTATACAACAAGTATTTATTTTTCTTGAGGTAGGGAAACTCTAAGGAGAGGAAGTATGTGCCTAACTCCATAAGATACACGTTGTTCCATTTTTTGAAGAAGACTTGGAAGAAGATGAATCATTGGGTTAGAAAAGAGTTCAAGACTTTCAATGAAGAAGCATGGTTGTCAATCCAACACTGGAAAGATTCATGGCATAAAATAATGTACAAGATCAATCACAGAAGAGTTAGAGCTGATCTAGAAGAATATTCCTCAAATCACAGAATAGTTTAAGTTGTAAAAGTTACTACCAAACAACAACACGGGTTTTATTATATGGAAAAAATCATTATGATGAGGGAAAATGACAAACTGATGTGTTCAGTCGTTGTAGGACTTCAACAAGAATTTTTACAACTCCCTAGGCAGTGTACCTAGTCGTTGTAGTGTAGTATAGGCAAGACTCGAGGGTTGTTATCGTTCTCCAGGGGAATAGGTTGGGAAGGCTCGAACAGAATCTAACAAAGGTCTACGGGGTTAAGAGAAGATTCTTTTTATATTTTTTATATTTTTATGAAAGTAGGTAAATATCATTGATTGAGAGGTTGGTTTGTTTTTAACTAATTAAACCAATTAAAAATATAAACTACTTTGGTGATAACTTATATGATAAATGAATGTATTTACTTAATCATGCACTACTCCTTGGTTTGCTTCTCCGAATCATGTTGCTTTTTCACACTTGTTATGATCTGTGTAAGTATTTCCTAAGTCATGAACGAATTACACAAACCCGCCGTCTATGTAATATTCCGTTAAGGCAACGCACAAGTAAGGTAGTATGAAGACTATTACAAGGCCCCTAAGAGTATATTACATGCATTAAAACACTTAAGAGGGATCAACCATATTAGGGGTAAGGTAGTATGAAGACTGTTACCGATGGTATCCTTTCTACACACTCGCGTTTCCCTAGACGTCTATGCCAATTTAATATCTTATGGCTAGTTTTCTAAAGCCTAACGCGCACATCCATCACAAGAAGCAACATTAAAAGGATCTACAAACTAAGTTTCATGCAATCATAAGTAAATACTAATGGATCTAGCCTAGCATGTTAAAAGGAAGTGAAGAGCAAGAATCAATCACACAACACATAGACATATTGAATGATAAAAGATAGGATATCTCACTTGATTAAAACATGTAATTAAGGCTGATACAAGAGGGTTTTAACACCCTAAAAACGGCCTAAATAGCATCTATAATCGTCTTTTAAAAGTAGTGTTCGGTTCCCAATAGTTACACACTCAAAAAAACCCTAAAACAATTTTGTATATATAGAAAATAGACCGCAATGGCGTTGCAACTTTTCTGACGATGTTGCCTCGATGAAGTTTCTAGGGTTTCTTTTGAGGCGGTTACGTTCTCGTCTTGAATATCCTGACGCAGTCTCTTGTGTGATATCGCGCCGTCGTAAGGAATCGCGACGCCGTCTCCAGCTACTATATGGAATTTCTTCAAAAGATTTGGTGTAGAGTCGTAGTCTTGTTTGTTTGTTCTCCAATTGAGCCCAAGTCACTTGTATTTCCTCCAAAAGCCATCCAAGTGCTAAATACACAAAAAAAACTATTAAGTACATAATATGGGCATATTTGCATGATTTAGGAGGTTAAATGACCCTGAAAAGTGTATAAAATGACACCTCATCAGTTGTAAAGCAAACTTCAAATTTGGACACCATCTCCTATCACAAGCTCTTTGACATTCTCAAACAGTATCAAAATGAAGTTAATAAAATTCGTGCTGAAAAGATAGACAGGAATGCAAATCCACTCGCACTTGTTGCTGCTACTCAACAGTATCTAGATAAACATTATCAAGCACCAAAACCACACAAAAACTATGTACCATCATCAAAACAAACACCATCAACCAGATCTCATGCTCCTACCAGAAACTAAGGCAAAGAGATAGCCAAACCAATTATACCTCCATCTGAGTCAGCATCTGAAGAAGACGAAGATAATGATCCAAAACAGGCTCAGAGAGATAAGGACATGCATAAAAACTTGGCACTCATTGCAAAATACATCAAAAACATCTACAAACCTACCAACAACAACCTTAGAACATCATCAAACACCAGGAACAAGAATGTGGCTACTTCTCCAAGAACCGGGAATAACAATCAGATTGGGCAGTTTGGGAATCAGAGGATAGTAACAGTTGCTGAGGCTAGGTAAACTATAGGGAATCAGGTAGTTTAGCCGTCTGGGATATAGTGTTTCAATTGCAAGGAGTTTAGGCATTTTGCTAAGGAGTGCAGGAAACCCAAACAGGCAAAAGATTATGCTTATCATTAGGAGAATATGAAGTTGTACAAGTAGGAAGAGAAAGGTGTGCCATTGAATGCAGAGCAAGGTGATTGGCTAGATGGCACCGATGAAGAGCCGGATGAACATGAATTGGAAGCGCATTATATGTACATGGCAAAGATTTAGGAGGTCTTAACTGCAGATTCAGGACCTACCTTTGATGTTGAGCCATTGGAATAGATACAATCCAAATATGACTATAATGTGTTTGCCACTAAAAGACAACATTCTGAGCAACCTGAATCCATAAATGACACATATGTGGTGGAAATGGTTGATAGTAATGTCATTCCTAATTCATCGGATATGTGTGATAATGAAAAAAAGGCTTACCAAAATGCTGAAGAATATGAAGATGAGCGTGTTGTGCTTGCTATTTAATTGCACATTTAAAACTTGATCATGATGAAAAAAATAGTCAAAAGCAATTAAAGAAAGCAAACGCAACACTCACTCGTGAACTGAATGAATGCAAATCTGCTCTTGAGGAGTCAAATGACATTCGAGATAGATGCAGAAGTGCACTTCATGACCAAGAAATTGAGCTTGAGAAGTACAAAAAGTATAAAAATTGTCAACTTGAAATAGAAGAGGTCGAACGTAAATTGAAAGAGACTCTTAGTCTATTAGATTAGCAGAAACTCCAGTCAAATGAAGCGTTAAAAACACAAGCTTATGAAACTTTTCAATTTAAAGAGAAAAATGCTGAGTTAGTACACCAGAGTTCTTTGGAACACACTAGATATGACCTTCTTCAAAAAGAAAAAGAACAAATGAAAATGGATTTCAAAATAAGTCAAGATAAAGACATTGAAAAATTAATTTCTTTGGAAAACCAAGTAAAGTATTTAAACGACATTGTTTATAAAACTAATTAATCTGTTCAAACCATTCATATGCTAGCTCCTAATTCGAGTTCGTCATATAATGGCAGGCCAAGTTTTGTAAATCCTAAGTACCTCAAGAAATCTCAATATGAATGATGTGTCGTTGTGTGGTGTTTATTTATGAAAGTTTAAGTTTTAAATTTATATTTTGCCGACTTAATCAAAAACAACACTTTAACTGGCAGTGTACCCGGTCGGTGGTAGTTTCGTAGTAAGTAGGGTGTCGAACACTTGAAGCGAGGTTAAATCTCTCAATATATTAATATTTTGGTTATCTAATCTAAGTCAAACCTATGCTAATCCTATGTTAGTTCTAATTCTAATTCTAATAGGTAAAGGGGGTTTTTTAGCCTGAGAGACTAGCGCGAGTTTGTGGTGACTACAATCAATTCAAGACACTTTAACCCACGCAAGCAAATTAACAGAAGATAAAAGAGTGGTCAAGCCTTATGATAGAAAGCTGTATTAGCCATCATTAATCCGATTAGAAGTTGGTTTGTTTATGCAATGCAATAATTACTTATCTCGAGGTGGTATATCATTCTTAGACTTAGGCGGGACTTCATCCTAAGACCTAGACACATTAATTATGTCACAGTTAAAGCATCCACATAAAGCATCCTTATTTATATATTGATTATAATTCATCTAGAGGACAACACGATGTGTGTCATACTAACCCTAGCTTATAGAGACTTTACCCACTTACTGCTTAACGGTAATTTGGGTTAGGTGGTAGTCCACAATCCAAACTATACCAATGATCAGAACGTTATTAGTTAGTACTAAGCCATCACCTTCTACGGTACAACCAGTTCAATCGATGCAAGAAGGACATTATTAGTGATCCTATTTGTTCCACCTATACGCATTACTATATAAAGAGTTATCCCGAACTCTTAGCCTACGCCCAAATAACACCAAAGTTGTAGCACATTAAATATGTAAGACTAGACCCAGTTGAATGATATGTCACATATTTAAGCATGTAAACAAGCATCATGTGATATACATAATCAATAAATCAACGATAAATTAAGCAATCGAGATATAAACAAAACCAAACATTCAGATCTTCATAATAATGGC
>BQNB010144617.1:0-16831 GCA_026074375.1 Tanacetum coccineum
TCTCCTCTTGTGGGGTTGAGTAGCCAGGGTCTTACAGTGGGTCTGGCTGCTTTGGAAGCCGTCTCATGCAAAGTGACAAAACACGAGAAAGCATGCATTAAAAATCAACACGTTTTTATTCGTTTCGCGTTTGATACATTTGGTTTCCTTGCACCTGAGGCGGTGAAGCTACTTAATAAAGTTCAACGGGTTATAAACACTAATGTTATGACGCATAGATTCACAAATGTGGTTTTTCATAGGATTAGCTTTGCAATCCAAAAAGGGCTAGCGTCATAGCTTGTTGCTCGTTCGCCTTCCACCACTATGTAAATAAAAAGATAATCTAGTTGATCAGAAGATAAAATTGACATACTAGTCTTGGATTATTCATGTGATCGAGATAGGAGTAGATGTTACATCTTGATATTTGCTTAGCTAAAAAATTCACCCTCTACTAAGCCTACAAGCATCAAATGTGAAATTTGTGAGAACTCCCAAACACCCGCATGTATTTGAAACACGATCATTTTCATATGAGGTATGAACAGTTTAGAGCATTTATCACTTAGTTAAAGGCTTTATGAAATAAGACTTCTTATAGTAGTCTTAGAACCATAGATTAATTATCAAATCGGTTGTAGTGAATAACTGGTCAATCGACTCAATCCTAAATGGCTAAATCTTGAGTTAAAGTTGTGTTTTCTCTTTCGTTTTTATTGTGCTCTCTATCCTGGTTCGAGTTCTAACAGCCTTCAAGAATGCACCTTTTGGTCAAATTAATTGACTTGTTTCGTATTGCCACTAAATGAACATATTTGGGTCTTCAATACATGGTCGGCAATTGATTAATTAACCAACTCTCTTCAAGCACAATTTGTGATACTTGGTTTGCCCCTTGGCTAGCGAATGTGAATTCAGCTGTAATCCAGCTTACGTGTTTTCTACGATGTTATATTAAAACTATTAGAGTAAGGATTACAGTTTAGAGTGAGGGTTACGTATTCAACGATATTGGGTCAAAACGAGTAACAAGTTGGGTTGACCCGTGAACAGTTTTTGTCCAGGTTTTTGAACTTTATATAAATAGTTGATACTTCTGCTTCTCACATCTCACTAAGATTAGGGCTTAAAGACGAGTCTCGTCAAGGAACTGTGTGTAAGTATTTGCTATTTAAGAGAAATGATGAGCAATGCTACATTATTTGTTTGAGTAAAAATATTATTAATATTATATGCATAAAAAATGTACACATTTTCACTTTTAGTATAGCTGCTAAAACGGCAAAATATTATGGATATAAGCAAAGGTATCTTTCGACCTGAATTGTCTATAATCTTTCTGACGAAACAGGTGTATAAGGCTTCACAATAAAGTTGAGTAAACTACAAATCTTGTTCTATTAGAGGGCAACCTCTTAAATTCGTTTACTTGCCGTCGATCTTTTGATTGATATTTGAGGTCAGTAGTCAAATAAAATTGTCTTTGCAAATCTTGATTTACATATGACTAAATGTCTAAATGCTCTCCATGTGAGGATGCTAGAATTATTAGTCTTAATCTTTTACAAAAAGATAAAGAGTTTATATAATTTTTTGGATTTCTGCAGGTCTCGTACACACTCATGCTTGCATAAAGACCCAAGCATACTATCAACTTTAAAAAATAGACGCTCAATGCACTATGGTATATAACCTTATAAAAGTTTCTTTCATTTACCTATGTGGGATAAGAGGTTCAAATGGTTTCATAAAATAGTAAGAATCTATTTCACTAATCAAATAGTCTGATACTCCTATCATCTACAATAAAAGATGGTTCCGAACTTTAAGTAACTAGTCCAACTATACTCCAGAAACAAAAAAAATCGGTTAATAAAGGATGTCGCAAATACAAACACATATTCTACTATGCTACATTAGTGACACATTTGGCAACCCAGCTTGCGACATCATCATCTTAAAGCCTATTGTGCGATAATAGGCTATGTGGGAAACCTTGTTCTATACCTCTTTTTATTGTTTTCATGGTTAGTCCCAGATACCATAGTTAAGGGTGTTAGATGTTATGTATCTTTAGACCACAATTTCTTTTCATTTAAGCTGGTCTAATACATTGAAATGAAAACGATTTATCATTTTGTAACTGAAAGTTTGAAAATATGTTCGAAGCATAAACTTGATCCAATAGTTAGATAACTTTTTCTTTTTATTTGAATGTGAGCTCTTTGTCAAGATTGCTTTTACAGCTGGAATATCTCAATGATATCTACTAGGTTTATGATTCATAGAAGCACACTCAATTTAAGCTTAATAGTTCCACAATCAATTAAGCTTAAATCGATTTAAGCTTAGTTAGTTCCACAAACATTTAAGCTTAATTGTTGAGCTTATTTATGTACTCAAACTTGGTAAAGGTCCATCGCTTTATCCAATACTATTGCAAAAATGGTGATTGTGTTTACAAGATTTCTAATAAGAAACATTTTAAACACAAAAAACACCATCATATAATGCCATCTGCCTTACTTGATTTACCCCTTGGATATATAGGTTTGATGTGGCATTGAGGATTGTTATTCTTAATCATTTCAACATAAAGATAAAAACTTAAAGTCTCAGTTACAAAAGTTTTCAAGTTCATATAATTTTTCCAGACATATATAAAACCATGGTATTAACAACCATGGACGTATATTGGACTGAAAGTATAGTATTAACTCTATGACATACAATGTGTATACGCTATGGTATATAAGCTTGGAAGCTTTTTTCTCATTTACCTATGTGGGACAAAACCAAAACTCGTTTCCATATTTAAGGTGTTGGTTCAAATTCTTCGGTTGTCATTTACATTAGCTTTCATGCTGAACATATATTAGCTCGCCAAAGGTTTAATTTTTGAAGTTAGTAGAGGATGTGTAGATCCCTGCAACATAAGAATATTTTTTGTTCAAGATATTTATCCATCTGTTTATTTGTTGACGTTCCTCTTATCCATTTATTTCCTAACTTTTGATCCTTCTTGCCTAATACGAGATGTTTCGTATTCATTCGATAGCGGTTCTTCATTTTTTCTTACTAATTACACTCTTCATCAATCAAATATCTGACCACTAAAGTCTACTTTCATTAGTTGATATAAAAGTGGACAATTTTTATGAGATATCCAAAAATAGCAATGTGAACGCTTATTGTGAAACGGAAGGAGTAATATTTTAACATCTAAGAAAAATAAACCTTAAAAAAATTATATATTTTCTAGAGTAGTGACCTTTTCTTGGTATAATATTTTAACATCGACGAAAAATACACCTTTAAAATATTTGTATTGCGCCTAGCTTCACATGCGAACCTTTTTTACAGTTAAACTATTAAATGGTTTTAAAGGGTTCAAAGCAAAACTTAACAATGCAGAAAACCGAACTTTAAATGGTTCATAGATAAGGGGTCGCACCCAAATTATTAAGAATGACGACCGACTTTTAAAAGGCAGGTCACCAACTTAAACCATTGACTATCTTATTTCATTGACATTCATTTTTAACCCATCGATGTGGAACATTTGGTGAATCTCTAATTATTAGGGTACAATTTGTATAACTTATCATAATTATCATGTAAACAATATTGTATAAGAAAATGCTTCTTATTCTCTATATACTGATTCTTTCATGTTAGGCATTTGAAATTCATTTTATTAAGTTCTAATTATTTGTATTCGAAACTTGAGACTTGAGCTTTAATAGTATTATTTTTTCTTCTTTTAAGTATATACGGGTTTATCTTTGTATAGTACACCTGAAAGTCCTTTAGCCTCTGTCTTTAGCTCACAGGCAAAATTGGTTTTCTAGATTTTTTTATATATTTCTTTTGTATACTTAAATGCCGTCAGTGTTTGATAACTTATGAAAATGAATTTGTTGGTTATTACACGAGATTATTTTACCTCACTATTTTACTTTCTGTTACTAACAAATATTGTTTTAGTTTCTCTGCTCACAGGACTTTATAAATACGTCAACGATTCCTTAAGTTTATCGAGCACCTAAGTTTTGACTTATCACAAACAAAATGCGTTTATGAGAGTATACACATTTGTCTAAGTTCTAACAGCTTTCAAGACTGCACGTTTTTGTTAGATAAATCGACTTGTATGGGCCAAGGATGTTTTTGTGATTAGTATTGTCAGTAACCAACAATACATGGTCTGCAAATTGGAATTGTAGATCATGCTTTTCATATAACCAACTTTTTGGCACAATAATCTGTCAACTTTATTTCAGTTGTAATACATCTTATAGGTTTTCTTATATGTTAAGACTTCTTAGATTTGGCGACATTCGCTGGTCAGATCGGATAATGGATCAAAATACCTAATAAGTTGGCTGACGTGCAAAATCTTTATGGCTTGGTTTTAATTTTGTATCGGATAATTTAAGAAGGTCATATGCAAAATCTTTATGGATGTACGCAATCGATCTTGAATATGATTCTTCCACGATGAACCATATGTTTAAATTGCAGTTGGGCTAGGTTTTCTTCTTTCTCAAAGTCAAAACAGCTGACCAGTACTGGTATGTTACCGGACTGATAAGGAACAACCGGACAAGGAACAACCGGAGAGCCGCTGGTTTTTTTCTTTCTCAAAGTCAAAACTAGTTTTCTTTTTTATCAATTTCTTGTTTCGATCTTCCTGCTGAATGACTTACTCGTTTTTGTTACTGTGGAATATGATTAGATGGTGAAAAGTTGTTCTTGCTTAAAAATGTTTCACTGAAGCGATGATTAAAAACTGTTTATACAGTTAACCTTTTCCTGTATAAACACGTAAAAAACAGTCACACATAGATTGATTGACAAAATCACAACAGGAACAAAGCACTGAACATCTGACTATACAAAACGATCAAACAAGAGTAGGAAATAGCATGTTATATATCGCAACGAAAGCTTTTTCCAGTAATCCCGCTCGACTATACAAGTCAACTATACACGAGTAAATGAGTAATATTCTGATGTTGGATTGATATGATGATCTTTAACCATCATATTGATATAATTTATGAACATGTGGGAAACCTCATAACTTTTCAACCTTATTAGCCGCTCGTGATTCGGCTATTATATGAAAAAGTCAAAAGGTATGCATTGAATTTTGATGATACAGAGGACGTATCCATGACTAGATGGAGATTTTGCAAGGGTGTTTAGTGTGGAATAATTGAGCTTGTCATGTTGTAACGTATCTTTAGACCTCCATTCTCTATACTCTTTGTAATGTAAATTGGTATAAGTCTTTGCTATATGATACCATTAGTCGAAATGGGATTCTTTAAATGCGTTTTTTATATTAGGCTATAAATGTTAGAGGAAACCTCTTATTTTTGCAGAAAAGTAAAGCTTTATGCCTCTTTTACAAAAACTTTAAAGCTCATATAATCATTCCAAACTCAAACACATGCATCACCCATTAAATTTGTTATATTTAACGGGACTTTGTTAAATTTGAAAGCATAGTATTAACTTCTAGACATACAATCCATATTTACGATGGTATCTAAGCTTAGAAGGTTTTCACTCATTTACATAGTAGGATTATACAATTTAAGTAACTACTGTAGCTCAACTTTACACGGATAAAAAGTTGGTTGATAAAGATTATCGGGCTATACAAACATGTATTTTGATGAACATGGTCCTGATAAGGAACACCCCGAAAGCCGCTGGTTCCCCTTTCGTGGTTGATGACCTTTGGTCGGTCACCGATAAGGATAACTGAATTTTGGTGACATCAAAGACTTTCAGATGACTCGATGTAGGAGAGTTAGCAAGGGTGTTTAGATGACTTGAGGTCTCAGTTACAAAAACTTTTGAGTTCGTATAAGCTTGAAAGATTTTTTCTCATGTACGTATGTGGGACAGAACCAAAACTCATTTCCATATTTAAGGTTTTTTCTTCAGTTGCCATTCACATTAGCTTTAATGTTGAGCATATTTTAGCTCGCTAAAGGTTTAATTTTGAAGTTATCAAAGGATGTGTAGTACCCCTGCAACATATGAATATCTGTTGTTCTAGATATTTATCCAAGTATAAGCGGCTTCTTTGTTGACCTTCCTCTTATCCATTAATTTCCTAACTTTTGATCCTTCTTGCCAATTACGAGATGATTCGTATTCATGGTCAATAGCATAACCAGCTTAAATAGGATTACTTTCTTATGGGGTACGAACATTTTGAGGTAAGTACTCTTAAGTATTTATCACTTAGTTGAAGGCTTTATGAAATAATAATTCTCAATGTAGTATTGCAAAAGGGCTGCTGGTATTTTAAACACTATATTTTGTGTGTCCTTGTCACTTTCTGAACTTCTTTACTACATACTATGCTATCGGTGAAGGCCACACTTTGTTTGTTAATGATTGCTAGGGTCCTTTGAGAAGAATGAGTTTTGTAGGCATCTGGTAGCTAATATTAAAATGTAGTGCATGAACGAGGTGTCCCTGACACGCATGGAGGAATGTCAAGGTGTTGTAAGGTTTTTATTCTTAACTGATGAGATGTGAAAAAATACATTGTTGGTCAATCGACTCAATCCTAAATGGCTAAATTTTGAGTTAAAGCTGTGTTTTTTGTGTTTTTCCTATCATTTTTATTGTGCTCTCCATCCTGGTCTGAGTTCTAACAGCCTTAAAGAATGCACCTTCTGGTCAAATAAATTGACTTGTATGGTCCAACGATGTTTTATGTGATTAGTATTACCAGTAAATGAATCTGTTTGGATCTGCAAATGTTTGGCAATTGGTATATTAACCAACTCTTTTCGAGCACACTTTGGGATACTTGATTTTGCCCTTGGATAACGAATGTGAATTAAGTTGTAATTGAGCTTACGAGTTTTCGAAGATGTTATATTAAGACTATTAGAGTGAGGATTACAGTTTAGAGCGAGGATTACGTATTCAACGATATTGGGTCAAAACGAGTAACAAGTTGGGTTGCCCGTGAACAGTTTGTGTCCAGGTTTTTGGACTTTAAATAAATAGTTAATGCTTCTACTTCTCACATCTCACTAAGCATAGGGCGTAAAGGCGAGTCTCGTAAGTGAACTATGTGTATGTATTTGATGTTTAAGCGAAATGATTAGCAGTGCTACATTATTTGTTTGTGTAAATTATTTAAGAAGATTATATGCATAAAAAATACACTTTTTCGCTTAGTATACCTGCTAAATCAGCAAACGACTATGCATATAACTTATAAGCAAAAAATATCTTTCGACCTCAATTTTCTATAAACTTTCTGATGAAACTGCTAGCCCGTAATATAGTTGTGTCTTTGTATTGGGCTAAAGCCCACATCTAGAATTATCCATACACTTGTATATATTGTTTCCTATGTTGAATTATAATCGATATACAGTTTCCCAAGAGCCACACCTTCCATTTGTTTGGGCCATGCTTCCAACCATCGAGGGTATCGTTGCCTTGAATTAAGCACCAATAAAATCATTATATCTCATCATGTCACTTTTGACGAAACCATTTTCCCATACGGTACTACTCCACTAAACTCGGCTCCCACATACACCTTCTTAGATAACATACCCGATCTCATGATTCCTTCGCCTCCTAGAACTGTCATCGATCTGTCATCGAACAACCCGAAAGTCCTAACCTTAAGGCCCAACCCACCAGGCCTCTACTGGCCCATCATCACACTAGCCCTTAACCGCCCAACATCCAATCACCCTGGCTGGTACCACTGTGAGCCCATCTCTGGCCCAACGTACCACCTTTGCTAATACCACCCGCAACCTAACTATAGCTCCTACGGCCCAAGCCCCTATTAATACCGCGGCCCAATCTTGGCTACCCATGCAAAATAATAATTCGAACCCCCTACCCATAATAACCTTAATCCCACATCAATTCACTCGATGGCCACACGTTCTCGTGATGGGAATACCCGTCCTACTCAGCGTCTCAATCTTTATGTGTCTTCGATCTCTCCTTTACCAAAATTTATCGTGATGCGTTTAATGATTCTAATTGGCAACATGCTATGCGCGTGATGAATACATTGCACTTATTAAAAACAAAACTTGGATTTTAGTACCTCGACCACCATATACCAATATAGTTCAGTGTATGTGGCTCTTTCACCATAAGTGTTTGGCAGATGGCACGCTTAGTCGCTACAAGGCTCGTCTAGTGGCGAATGGTAGTACATAGTTAGAGGGTGTAGATGTTGATGAGACTTTTAGTCCGGTAGTTAAACCGGGTACTATTCGAACGGTTTTAAGTTTAGCTACTTCTCGACATTGGCATGTTCATCAGCTTGATATCAAGAATGCCTTTTTACATAGGGTTTTATCTGAGACGTTTTATATGCATTAGCCTCTAGGTTTTCAGGATTCTATTCACCCTGACTATGTTTGCTCATTACAACAATCTCTTTATAGGCTCAAGCAAGCCCCTAGACCTTGGTTTTAGAGATTTGCATCCTATATTACTATAGATGGATTTCACCATAGTCATTGTGACTCATCTTTGTTTATTTACAGTCAGATCACTTATACTGCGCATTTATTATTGTATGTTAATGAATTATCCTCACAGCTTCTTATGAGACCTTGCTACGGCAGATTATTGCTTCCTTACATCAGGATTCTCAATGACGGATTTGGGTTCTCTTAATTATTTTTTGGGTATTTCTATTACACAGGATTCTTTTGAGATGTTTTTATCTCAAAAGAAATATGCTCTTAAGATTCGAAAGGGCGCATATGGTTCATTATAATCCAAGTGATGGTGATTCGGTCTCTGATCCGACTCTATATCGGAGTCTTGCATGTTCTCTACAGTATCACACTTTTACTCATTATGATATTTCTTATGCAGTTCAGCAGGTGTGTCTTTATATGCAAGATCCTCGGGAGCCTCATTTGTCGGCTCTTAAAAACATTTAGCGGTATGTTCGTGGTACTTTGGGTTATGGACTACAGTTATTTTCTTCCTCTACTACAGATTTGGTTGCTAATTCGGATACAGATTGGGCTGATTGTCCTACTACTCATCGTTCAAATTTACGTTATTGTGTATTTCTTGGCAACAACTTACTCTCTTGGTCCTCTAAGTGTCAGCCGACGCTTTCTCATTCTAGTGTAGAGGCTGAGTATCATGGTGTTGCCAATGTTGTTGCTGAAACTTGTTGGTTGCACAATTTACTACGTGAGTTACATACTCCTTTATCTTCCGCTACGCTTGTCTATTGTGATAATGTTAGTGCTATTTACTTATACTACAATCCGGTTCAACATCAGCGTACGAAGCACATTGAGATTGACATATATTTTGTTCGTGCTTTGGTTGCTGCTGGTGAGGTTCGCGTGCTTCATGTGCCTTCATGTTGTCAGTATGCGGATATTTTCACCAAAGGATTACCTTGTGCTTTGTTTGAGGAATTTCGCTCCAGTTTAAGCGTACAATGTCTTCTTGCTCCAACTGCGAAGGAGTGTTAGCTCGTAATATAGTTGTGTCTTTGTATTGGGCTCAAACCCATATCTAGAATTATCCATACACTTGTATATATTGTTTCCTATGTTGAATTATAATAGATATACAGTTTCCCAAGATTACTAAAACGTTTATAAGGATTCACAATAAAGTTGAGTAAACTACAAATTGTGTTATATGTTATACATATTAGAGCGCAACCTCTTGAATTTGCATACTTGCGGTCCATCTTTAATTTGAGTTGATATTTGAGGATGCTAGAATTATTAGTCTTAATGTTTGTAGGGTTTTTCTAACCACAACCCTTGGGGTTGTGATTAAGGTTACTTTAATTGAAAATTCAACAATTAATAAACATCAAACATTTCATGTTTATCAACACATTCTATAAATATAATCACTAAGTATGCATAAATTTGGAAATAATGAGTTCATCAAGTTCTATTTTTAGACAAATGGTAACTTTAATCACAACCCATCTTTGTAAAAGAAAAGTAAAGCTTGAAGTCTTAGTACTAAAACTTAAGAATTCATATAATATTTGAAACTCATGGATTCGTGCAGCTAACACACATCTGCCAACATAAAGACCTAAAGCATACTATAAACTTTAAGACAAACACCCTTAATTTTCCATGGTATATAACCTTAGAAAACTCTCTCATTTACCTATGTGGGATAGGAGGTTCAAATGGTTTCATAAAATAGTAAAAATCTATTTCACTAATCAAATAGGCTGATACTCATAGAATCTACAATAAAACGTCGTTCCAAACTGTTAAAAAAGGTTTAGAGATATAATTTGTGTCATGCATTCCTCAAAACAATTGATACAATATATAGGAGTGTACGGACTATTCTAGAATATGGGCTTGAGCCGAATACATAATGACCATTAATTTGACTGACATAAATAACTTTGAATGACATAAATAACTTTGACTAATCATACATAAATGACTTTGACTAATCATGGACTAACACTCCCCCACAGTTGGAGCGGGAGGACACCGGACGCTCAAACTGGCGCGAAACTCCTTAAACAACGCTGAAGGCAATCCCTTAGTGAAGATATCTGCAAACTGATAATGGGAAGGAACATGCAGAACACGAACCTGACAAGCAGCTACTAAATCATGAACAAAATGAATATCGATCTCTATATGCTTCGTACGTTGATGTTGAATTGGATTGGAAGATAAATAGACAGCACTGACATTACCGCAGTAAACAAGAGTAGCGGAAGACAAAGGGGTGTGTAACTTACGTATTAAATTCCTCAACCAGCACGTCTCAGCAACAGCGTTAGAAACGCCACGATACTCTGCCTCTGCACTGGAACGAGAAAGCTTTGGCTGACGCTTAGCGAACCAAGATAATAAATTGTTGCCAAGAAATACACAATACCCTGAAGTAGATCTCCGAGTCGTGGGACAACCAGCCCAATCCGCATCAGAATAAGCAACCAAATCTATGGTAGATGAAGAAAATAACTGCAAACCATAATTCATAGTACCCTGAACATACCGCAAAATGCTCTTAAGAGCAGAGAGATGAGGCTCCCGAGGATCATGCATATGAAGACAAACCTGCTGAACTGCATAAGAAATATCCGGTCAAGTAACAGTAAGATACTGGAGAGAACCTACAAGACTTCGATACAAAATCAGATCCGATACCGGATCACCATCAACACCCAGTTTAGACTCAGTATCAATAGGAGTCCGACTAGGATTACAAGAAACCATATGTGCTTTCTTCAAAATCTAAATAGTATACTTCTTTTGAGATAAAAATAAACCTGAGGAAGAATACCCAGAAAATAATTAAGAGGACCCAAATCTGTCATAGCAAATTCCTGATGAAAGGAGCCAATAATCTGCTGCAATAAACCCTCAGAAGAAGCAGTGAGAACAATATCATCCACATATAATAACAAATAAGCTGTATCAATCCCTTGTTTGTAGATAAATAGAGATGAGTCACAGCGACTATGAGAAAAACCAGTCCGAGTAATATAAGATGCAAAGCGCTAAAACCAAGCCCGAGGGGCTTGCTTGAGCCCATAAAGAGACCGCTGTAACAAACAGACATAATCAGGATGAGCAGAGTCTCGAAATCTCGGAGGCTGATGCATATAGACAGTCTCAGAAAGATCCCCATAAAGAAAAGCATTCTTCACATCAAGCTGATGAATCGGCCAATGTCGAGAAGCAGCTAAACTCAGAATAGCCAGAATAGTACCCGGTTTAACAACCAGACTAAATGTCTCATCTACATCAACTCCTTCTAAATGTGTACTACCATTTGCCACAAGACGAACCTTGTAGCGACTGAGCATGCCATCAGCCAAATACTTATGGCGAAAAAGCCACATACAACGCACAATATTGGTATCCGGTGGTCTAGGTACTAAAGTCTAAGTTTTATTTTTAATAAACGCAGTATATTCATCACGCATAGCATTTTGCCAGTTTGGATCATTAAATGCATCACGATAAGATTTTGGTAAAGGAGAGACGAAAGACACATGTAAATTAAGACGCTTAGTGGGACGGTTAGTCCTGACATGAAAACGCGTAACCATAGGGTGAACCGAGTCAGGGTATGGGTTAACCGGGGGATTTTGGATAATAGCGGGTGCATGTTGATCCGAAACTATTATGGTTTGGTGTGAAATAGTTGTAGGTGAGAATTGAAGTTGAATTGGTGTATGTTGAGCCATGGGGGATGGTTGTTGGACTGGTGAATGGATTTGGGCTGTAGATGGGGAGGTAGGTGTTGGTGGGGCCACAGTAGGGGACTGTTGGGCTGCGGGTTTGGTTGGATGTTGTTGGTGTGGTAAGGGATCAGTTTGTCCAATAGTTGGTGTGGTAAAGGCAGGATTTGGTAGAGTAAGGTGTAGATCAAAGGTATCTTCTAAAAAGGTATAAGGAGAAGTAGATTTGGGTATGGTGGAGCCATAGGGAAACACGGTTTCATCAAAAGTGACATGACGTGAAATAATTATTTTGTTGGTGTGTAGGTCAAGGCAACGATACCCTCTATGAGAAGAGGCAAATCCCAAAAAATGTAGGGTGTTGCACGTGGTTCAAGTTTGTGAGATTGATAAAGGCGTGGGTAACATAAATACCCAAAAATGCGTAAAAGGGTGTAGTTGGGATGTTTGCCATATAAACGGGTGTAGGGAATATCATTAGCAATAGCAGTTGAAGGCAAGATATTTAGTAATTGTATGGCCATATTAAGAGCTTCGACCCAAAAAGTTAGTGGAAGGTTTGCTTGAAAAAGGAGGGTGCGAATGAGGTTATTAATTGTACGAACCATTCTTTCAGACTTCTAATTCTGTTGAGAGGTTTGGGGACACAAAAAGAGGAACCGAATTCCATTTTCGGCAAAAAGGGTGTGTAGGCGACGGTTGTCGAATTCACCACCATGATAACATTAGAATGACTTGATTTCACACTTAAATTGAGTGCGAACATAATTACGAAATAACATGAATTTGGACATAACATCAGATTTATTAACCAAAGGATAAACTCAAACAAACTGAGAATAATGATCTAAAAACAAGACATAATATTTAAAACTGAGAATAATGAGCTAACAAAAGGAAGCTTCACTTGTTTGCCAAGCTGACAAGCATGACAAAGAACGGGAGGCTTCTCTTTATTACACGAAATAAAGTTAGAAGAAACAAGACGACGCATCACTTCACCCCCTGGGTATCCAAGACGTTGATGCCACGTGTGTTGTCTAACAAGGAAAGCATGAGGGATAGGAGATGGAGATGTGACTGGGTAAAGATCCCCCGTGCTATCACATCGGAGAAGCACCCGACGCATAAGGAAATCCTTAACGGAAAAACCAAAAGCATCGAATTCGATAGTGCAATTATTGTCACAAACAAATTGACGAACATATATAAAATTCTTGACAATATGAGGGGTGATAAAAATATTATTTAAGTGAAGAGATCTAGTTGGAGTTGGCAAAATACTATGGCCCGTATTAGTGACGGGTATAGAGTGGTCGTCACCAACCAAAACAGACGGATACATGCACGAATTAAAAATTGTACTAAGACTAGTAACCGAATTATTTAAATGAGAACTCGTACCTGTATCCATATTCCAAGCATCTGTGGTTGGATCATGTAATGTTCTGACAGCAAAAGCATGAGGTAAAGTAGTCTTTTATCCCGCAGATCTCGATGTTGGAGTAGTAAAAGTCTAAAACGGGCCAGTCGAATACTTAGGTTGTTGGGCTGGGATAACCATCTGAGAAGCCACGTGTGGGTGGGCCGAACCAACATATTAAATAGGTAATGCTATTGGGCCTTGTGGTTGCTAGTAGGGTGTAATATGGAATTGGGCCAGGCGAGGGGGCTGTTGGCACATAATTATGAGGACCTGGACCAATAGAGGTGTGGTACACGGTAGGATTATCATGGGATACGAAATTTGACTTAGATTCATTGGTATTGCTACTTGACAAATTTGAATGATCAGACAAACCCAAAAGTCCCAATAATTTAACAAGCAACTCAATTGTAGTATCGGGTCCGGACATTATGTAATGATGAAGTGTTAGGGTTTAGAGTTGTGAAAAATAACCGGCTCGTGACCTTAGCACGAACAACATAAAAATTATTGTATGAATTTGTGACCTTAGCACAAATCACTAATACAACCGGCTCGTGACCTTAGCACGAACAACAAATAACAAACGTCTGTGACCTTAGCACGAACAACAATTAACAAACGTGTGGATTTAGGGTTTTGGATCTACAATAGCTGATATCATGTAAGAAAGGGTTTAGAGATATAATTTGTGTCTTGCATTCCTCAAAACAAATGATACAATATATAGGAGTGTACGAACTATTCTAGAATACGTGCTTGAGCCCAATACATAATGACCATTAATTTGACTGGCATAAATAACTTTGATTCACATAAATAACTTTAACTAATCACACATAAATGACTTTGACTAATCATGGACTAACACGAACATTAAGTAACTAGTCCAACTATACTCCAAACAAAAAAAATGGTTAATAAAGGATGTCGCAAATACAAACACCTATTCTACTATGCTAAATTAGTGACACATTTGGCAACCCAACTTGCGATATCGTCATCATAAAGCGTATTGTGCTATTATATAATAGGCTATGTGGGAAACCTTGTTCTAGACCTCATTTATAGGTCGATATCTAACCTCTAATAATATGAAGATTCAACAAAGAAAATATTAATTTTATTGTTTTCGATATCGTGTATTGTTATACTTGATCCTTATAAAAGAAAAGTAAATTTTAGAAGTCTCTTACAAAACCTTCAAGCTCATACAATTTTTCCAAACGAGAGGTTGAAAGCAAAGTATTAACTCTATTCATTTATCTTTTAGACGCATATGAATTATTTGTCACATTGTCAGACTTATACAATATTTAAATACATTATTGGAACCACCACATGTAAACATGCATCTTGCATGATCATTTCCAAGTCTTGGAGAAAATATACGTGTGTCATCACTTGTATCTTATGTATGATTTAATTTCGCTTACTCATAAAGATCAGTGTTTATCTAATAAGATCTATACATTTATGTGTATGGTTTTATGTGTATGGACTTCTAAGTCTCAAACACATGTTTGATCACAAGAGATTTCAATCATTCATTATTTACTTGCGTCATTGAATTTTGGCCATTCATCAATCTAAGGTCTTCACATTCATTTTAGCGCTATATTATTCATTTACATGATCATTTTTGCGTGCATTATCATATATAGCCATCGACGTTGATTTATTTATTTTTGATTCCACATTTCACTAGACATTGCATTATATCATTTATTGAGATCTCATAGTTTTTTTTCACCTACTCGGGGCTCTTCAAGTCTAGTGTCTCTTTAGGAGACTGTTATGGGGTCTTTATTAGCTCGATTCGACCATCTTTACTTTCTTGCTCCATTTTATATCTTCATTCGAGGTCTTTTATTTGGAATCGATTAGTCTATCACGTTGCATACATGCCATAGACTTACTACCAATCATTGGTCTTTGGGACATACGTTGTAATTGGAGCTCTAGCAGCGTATATGATCTAGTCACTTTATTTAGGTCACTAAACATGTCTGGCAATTACTAGATCTTGAGTATATATTGTCCTTTGAAATTTAAGTTCATATTTATTGGTGTGAGGATCACCATTTGTATTATCATAATTCATTCCAAATTTCATGCTGCTAATTCTCCCCATGAATGAATTATCAACTTTAACATCCCATTTTGTGCATTGTGGTGGATTTAATTTATATTGCACAATTACAATATCTCACATGCGAACTATATGGTTTGTGACCTTAATTATCTATATGAATTGCCATTATACTACGCATTTCTGATAACTGTATTACAAACAGGTCAATGTGTGAGCTGAACCACATGATGTTAATGGATTATGAGACAAAAAATCCCTTCATTCCTTCTTTGCAAACACTCTCTATTTCTTTTGGTGCGCTCCTGATACCACTCGCATGGGTCAGACATGTATGCCATACAGGCTTTATTCTTTTTATCTATTAATAAAAATGTTGAAGTCGATAGTAAAAAATTATAAAGTCACCCTTGTTAAGTAATAAAAATGAAACATCACGTATGGTCGTATGAGTTAATTGTGACGTGAGACGGATGGAGTTGTAAAACATTTTGTTGGAGTGGTATTGCAGGATTGAAATAGGTAGGAGAGTGGTAGGGGTTAACAGTGGGAAGGATAATATGTTGAAAGAGGTTGTTGTTGACTAAAGAGTATAAAGTTGAATGATCGCATGAGCTTGAAGAATATGATATATCGGTTATAAAATGAAAGAACTTTAAAATTAAATAATATAATTAATTAGTATAACAATTGGTTATATAATTAATTAGTATAACAATTTAGATATGTGTTTAACATATTTTGATTTGTAGCTTTTTTATGTAGATTTGATTTTTAAAGGGTTTTCTATAAAACTCTATTTTTTTTGTTCACAGTTGCCGGAGTTATTTCACTACCATTGATCTTGCCGAAAATTTTCTCTCCGCCGCCGTTGCCGATCTTGCTATTTGTTGTCGATCGGACACCGCGATGTTGATATTTTCTGTCGATCTTGCCAGAGGTGTTTAATTTTTTGTAAAGTGTGGGTAGATCTAATTTTGGTTGTATAGAGGTGTTTAAAATTTGGTTTTTTGTTTGGTAAAGTTTTGTTATAATAAATTGTATGTAAATTTGTTGTGTAAATCTTTGGTTGATTTTGTTATGTAAAATTTTTGTT
>BQNB010144618.1:0-16831 GCA_026074375.1 Tanacetum coccineum
TCTGAGTTTTTATGTTATTTTAGACTTTTCTAAGTTTAAAAATCATTTTTCCAAATTTTTAGAACTTAATTTGCTATTTTCTAGGATTTAATTAGAATAAAATAGTTTTTAATTCATAATAAATTCAAAAATAAATAAAAAAATGTTTTTCTTCTTCCTAAAATTTTCTTTTGTCCTATCTTAGATTTAGAAATTTAGTTTACATTTTTAGGATTTAATTTAGTTTAATTGCTTAATTGTTGCGTTTTATTTGTTTCTAATATTTGTTTAATTGTTTAATTACCTTTAATTGTTCAATTTTTAATTGTTGCTTTTTATTTAGTAGTCATAGCTTATCAAATCATCTAATTTTCTTATTCAAATCATAATCCGGACTTAAACGAGGTTTCAATTTCACTAGTCGTTGGGGAAACGACCCGGGTGATCATATTTGCCCGGTTAAATATACGTATTTTATATTATATTATATATATTTTTGAGAGTGAATTTTCCTTAGGGAATTTTCTTAATAGCTCTTGTGGAAATATAAATTTTATAGTAAAATTTTATTTGGTATCTCAACTTCTTACCACAGTATTGCGCCGCAATCCATGGGACACCGAGTTAAATTCCAACGTTTTGTGTTTGATTGATTTGGTTGAAGATTCCTTATTCGACCATATCGAAAGTTTCATTCTTGTTATTAAAAAATACCAAAAACTAAAAAAAAAAAATTATAAAAAAGAAACCACAGTAAAAAAATTGATTTTTCTTTCTTTCTAGTAAAAGTACAAGATAAAAAAAATAGACAAAATCACAAATATGAACAAAGTTGACATTTAAAAAAGAAATAAAATACAACAAAGTTGTGTGTAATCGAACACACCCAATAATCACTTCAAATTGAGATTATTATCATTCAATTTCCGGTGAACTTGCAATTGGTTTTTCCACCACTCGTACTCAAAGATTTAACACATGCCCTTTGTGTCTCTACGAAGTACGGTTCACCTTGGAAAAGCACATTTAGAGAGCTACCGTGTAGTAGTAGATTATTTGGTTCCTAAACTCTTTCGTGTAACCCGTTAAAATTTGATTCTTAAAAACAAAATTAGTGTAAAGTTATGCATTATTTTTGATTTTTAGTTTTTATTTCTTTTTTAATTGCGCACAATCGTTCGCAACTCGAAGAACTCAGTCAACAAAACACACTCTACCGTATTGTTTGTTGTGAAAATATTGAATTTATGAAGAACCAATTGTCGATCAAAATATTGTGTTAATGCAATGGCCCACAACGTACCATTGCCCAAATGGTTATAAAGCACCAATCGAGGATATGAAGATGCAATATTGTTCCACCGATTAAAGCTAATAATTTTTCGAGCATAAACAACCTTTGACAATCTTGTGCAATAGTAAATACGTTTCACGGGTAGACAATACCTCTCACCATAACCTCTGTATTTTTTTAACAAGGTCACATCAACGTTTAGACATCCCGCAGTTCCGAACACTTCGATTAAGCTTTTGCAGTTTTTTCTTTTTCTCAAACGGTGAAGGCCGAGATGGTTAGTATAAGGAACCTCTAATCAATATCTCACATGGGACGACCTTGTTTCAAAAATCATAAACAAATTTCCTTTCACCAACAAAAACAACTTATCTCCCCGAAACAAAAATCACAATTTTTATTTACAAGAACCAAACGAAACCTACAATGAAGCATGGGAACGTTTTAAAGGACTCCTTCCGTCAATGATCCTCACCATGGCTTCTCGAAACTCTAACACCAACTTGATACTTTTTTACAATTCTTTTGAATTTCCAACGATCAAGAAAGCCTTAGATTCCGCCGCGGTTGACAATTTTTTTAGACAAAAGCCCTCGTGATGGTTTAGCAATAATCGGAAGTAAATCAAAAGTGCGTTACTCCAGAAAGTCGTCAAATGATTCAAGAGCAACTATGAATGCTACCATCTTCTACTTCTTTCCACCTTCCGATAATTCTTGTCGAGAATTCAACAAATGGCCGCGCCTTACTTGAAGGCCCCACAAAATGAATATTCGAATAGCCTTTTAGAAGAAAGCATAGTGAAAAGAATGCTAACGAACTCCTGTCTACCATGTCAAAGCAGTCGAGGAAGTTTGTGTCACAATGTGGATTCAAAACCATAATTTCAACAATTGGTCCGTTAACAAGGAACGATATTTCCCTTTCTTTCCCCCCCGTTTTTCTCAAGACAACATCCACATTTTCAACAAACCGCAGCCGTTGGCAAATTTTCTACCAAAGAAACAACCTCCAATTGGCAAGTCAAATGAGACCACCCGGAGTTCAATCAACCACATGTTCCAAAACCAACCAAAAACCGATATCCAAATGAAACAATTTTCAATTTCCGAATCAAAACGTGGAGTAAATTTTTAATCAAAACCGTCAAACAACCAAAATCAAGTTTATCAAGCCCCACCAATACCAACCACCAACAAATCACCTTTGGTTAATCAAGCTTTATTACCTCCATTTCAAAATTCAAGGGGTGTCTAAAACGATTTTGAAAGTTATGCTAAAGCTAATGATAAGCGAATATGAATAACTTGCAAATGAAAGGTTGGATAATTTTTTTTCAAAGAAACCAAAATGATTTTCAAAGAGTTTTCCAATGATTCTCAAAAGAAGCAGATTATTATCAGAAAATGATGCTAAGTTTCATGCAAAGCATCGACACCAACCAAACCTTCAAGTTCAAGTACTTTACCTAGCAATACATTCCAAACCCTAGGACTAACAGAATCCAAGGCAATTACCACATAGAAGTGGTGCACACTCGATAGATGGACCCTCTGATTCCAGACCCCCACCGCCGATGAGGAATAAGGAAAGTGAGGTGACAAAGGATACGAGCTACCAAGCACCGAATACATCCAACCACCTCTATTCGTGCCAAAAACAAACCAAAGAAACAAAGAACCAATCGAAGAACCTGTCTTCGTTGCTAACTAAAACCAAACCTAATTTAACCTTACCCTCAAGACTCCAACAACAGAAAGAGTTGCGTGAAAAAAAGATGACATTCTTTCTATCAAAGTTTAAAGGAAATCTCTTCGAAACCGTTCATTTTGAGAATAAGTTTTGCGGATGTCTCATCCATAATGCCAAAGTTTGCTTCGATGTTTAAGAAGAAGTTAAATAACAAAGACAAGTTGAATCGAATTGACCAAAACACCGTTGAATGGAAAATTGTATGCTTGTCCTAAAAAAGCCTTCCGGAAAAGCTAGGTGTCCCCGGACGATTTCTCATTCCATGAGAGTCTATTTATTTGGAGTTCGATAGTTACTTAGCCCTTGCCGATTTAGGTGCTAGTATCAATCTCAATGCCTTTATCTTAATTTTTGGAAAAAAGAACTTCCAACTCCCGGAGCCTAACTGAAACAAAAATGGTATTAAGAGTTAGCCCGAGTACGTACATTCCAAACCAACCGGTGTCCGCTGAAAATATTTTTGTCAAAGTAGGCGAAGTTTTACTTTTCCCCTGCCGATTTTGTTGTTCTGATTTATAGCCGTTCCACTAGTATCGTTAATACACGGTCGACACTTTCTTAGGACGGCTCATCTTTTAAATCGATTGTTTACGAAGGAGAGATTACTCTTAGGAATATGATCAATCGTTAACACCTTAAATGTGGTGAATGCACCTTCCATTTCATACAACGAATCTCGAATCATTGAAGAAGGTGAGATCTAATCGATGCTGCTTGTGAAATTTTATTCACAGACGTACATGGATTTTTTCGATTCCGTTTTCTTAACAACAATCCTTCTCCGTACTAACGATCCTATTGTTCCACTTCTTACCGACACTTACTTCCTTTTGATGAAAGCAATTTTCCTACTCTTTGAAAGAAGCCGATGCATTTTTATAGCAATCGATGATGAACCAGTTTCCGCCAGTTTTCAATGCACGTAATATGATCGCCCGAGGGTGACCATCTCATTCTCGAGGCACTTCTCAACAATGATTCCAATTACCGATCACCTAAACCAAGGAGATACTCACTAGGAATCAAAGATCTTAAAGGTTGTTGAACCACAGAAGTCTTCACTCGAAATATGCTACTTCTTATGAACCTAAAGTTGAGAACTTCCTAAAAGTCGAACTTAAAGATTTACCTCCGCATCTCGAGTATGCCGTTTTTTAGAGAAAATTAACAAGCTTCCAGTCATAATTTCAAAAGATTTGAGCCAGATGAAAAGACCTCACTCATTAAAACGATCTCAAAAACCAAAAACAAGTAATTGCTTGGAAACATTCTGATATCCAAGTATAGTATCCAGAATTTTGCTCTCGACAAATCCTTTTAGAAGATGATACGAACAAGAATAATGATCACAAATCATGCTCCAACATCAAAGGAGGGTTAACCCTAAAATGCACATGACGACAACAAGAAAGAAGTATAAAAACTTCTTGAGCGCTGATGAATAATCCGATCGTCCGATAGTCCATGGGTTTAGTCCGGTCCATTGTGTTCCTAAAAAAGGTGGTAAGACCGTGTCAAAACGAAGAAAAGAACTGGTGCCTACAAGATTAGTCACTGGGATGGAGAAGTTTGCATCGACTATCGAAAGTTAAACAAGCAACTTGTAAGAGACCATTTTCCGTTACCATTCATGGACCAAATGTTTAAGCGATTAGCCGGAAATGAATTTAATTGTTTTAGATGGTTTTTCACGCCAGGTAAATTCAAATCCAATTTGATCCTAAAATCAAGAGAAAACTAAACTTTTCACATGCCCAGAACATGAGACTCATAATGAAGTACAACAGGCAAATGTTATTGACTCAACTAGTGTCGATATGGGTAACAGTAATGTTATTCCATATGAACAATATTTGTCGGTCGATAATATCTCTGTTGTACCAAGTTGTGCATCTTCTGTTCTAAATGATGCATGTGTGTTAATTGATAATGATGCGTATGTTCCTAATGACCCTATGGCCACTGAACTTAAAATATATAAGGATCAAGTTGCTATCTATGAACAACGTGCTAAGTTTGAACTGACTGAACGTGAACAGAGAATGGATGATCAAATGCGTATGCTTATTCAAAATCATAATAAAATGGAAGAAAAACTTAAAAGGGAACTTCATTCTGTCAAGTTGCAACTTAATTCAACTATGGAAAACAACATGATATTTGAAGAAACTGTAACTGCTTTGAAACAAGAGCTTAAACAGAAAGAATCCAAATTCCTGACTGACTTTTCCAATCTGAAACACCTAAACGATAAACTTGAAAATAAGTTACATTCACAAGATCAATCCATTCAAACTGTCCATATGTTGCTAAATCCTACAAAGGTGTATGGCTGGTTCGTCAATAATATATATATATAATATATAAGCAAACACTTAACCAATTACCTTTTCATAAAGAATGGTCAAAAGTTCACCAAAATAAAATATATATGTAGCCGAAAGTATGATTCCCGGGTCGTTTTGTCCCAACGAGGCTTAAATGGAAAATTGAATGTATGATTGATGATTGATGTTTGAATATGACAAAGGTATGATTGGTTTTCTATTTCTGCAAGCTAAATATGCAAAAACGATTAAATAAAACCTAAAAACGAAAGCTATATAACTTAAAACCTAAAACGGGCACGAAAAACGAGGGCTAAAAACCTAAATTTTGCAAATTAAACCCTAAAACAAATTTAAAAGCTAAAATAGATTCTAAATGACAAATAACGAAGTTTAAAAAAACTAGACTAAAAACGGAGGTCGTTTGACCCAAAAACGAGTCAAGACAAGAACGGGAACGAATCCCGTTCTTTAAAAAGTAAATTTTTGAAAAATTAATCCTACAGAAACTTTTTTATTTTTCCTACAAAATATATGAAAAAAGAAAATTTTAGAAAAAAGATTTATATTTTTCTGATTAATATTTTATTTTTTATGATTTTTTAAGTTTAAAAAGAAAATAAATTATAAAAAATATTAAAACTTTATAAAAAATTCTGAAAAATTTACATAAAATAGCTAAAGTGACAAGGGTCCTAGGAAAAATAGGCTAAGTCGCACAAATTACCAAATAAGCTGTCAAATAAGCTCGAGCAGCTTATTGGCTTAAAGTGCCAAAACACACTTAAATACCAAAGCGCCCAAGAGTCTTACAGAAAAGACCCAAGGGCGCAGCGGTAGAGTGTGTAGTGTGTAGAGGGTTGAGAGTGGTATAGGTCGGGGGTTCAAGTCTTGCTCACCCCCGACTTCCTACTTTCCCCTTTTATTTTTATTTTTTTGAAATTTTTTTACAAACTTGAAAAGTGCTTATAAATAAGCACTTTTTATAATTACAAGTTTTTACACAAGCTTATAAATAAGCTGGAAAACGGGCTTAAAAGTGGCAGACTTAACTTTTTCACTAATCCTTAAAATGTTAATAAGCTAATAAATTCAAATAAGCTTTAACTAAACTAATTAAGCTAAGAATGGCTTAAGGCCAACTTAATAAGCACAAATGAAAAGCTTAAAGTCAAAAATAAGCAAGAGAAAAATGAAATAAGCCAAAGGGCTTATAACTGTTTTGCCAACAGTGGGACAGCTTTTGGGGCTTAAATTTGAGCCCCTTAAGCTATTTTGGAGAGAAAGTGGGGCCCACAGCCTTGTTAAATGGCCAACAAGCTTCAATAAGCCCTACTTACTTTTTTCTTTGGAACACAAATAAGCCCTCAATTAAGCACCTAAAACTGACAGAACTTTAAAAAGGCTAAAAAAAATATGGCTTATTTTCTTGAAATTTTGGACTTAAAAAGCCATAAAAATGCAAGTAAGCTAGAAAGAGGACTTAACTACCACTAATAAGCTAATGAGGGACTAAATTAAGCAAAATAAAGAAAGAAAAATAAGCTTAAACACCCTGGAATAAGTTGTTGCCCTACAAGGGTCAAAAACAGTCAAAAGCTCACTTTTGGCTTTAAAAGTAAGCCACCTAAAGGTGATTCTAAGGGCTGAGCTTTTGGGGGCTTATTAAAGAGCTTAATGGCTTCCTAAAAGTGTAGAATGCTTAAGCTTTTTAGCTTAAATAAGCCAAGAAAAAGGTGAGTTTATAGGCTGTTTTGCACCAGGGGACAGCAAGGGGAAAAAGGACAGAAAAATGGCTAAAAAAAATAAGCCACCCAATAAGCTCTAAACTGAAAGTAAACCCTAAACAAATTTTAAGTAGCTTATAATGAGCTTATGCTCAGGATTTGAGCTTCCAAAATTGTTTAAAACCTGCTGATTTTTGACATTTAAAAATGGGGATTTTTGGCACTTTATTGTGGTTATTGGTAAAAACCACAAATGCAGCTGGTATGCGTTTAATTACACATACCTTTTACCTTTAAAATCGACCCTAAACGACCAAAAATGCACATAAAATGCCATAAATATGCCTGTTTTTGTGTTTATACTGTGCAGGTACCGGATATTCACTAAAGGACAAAAACAAAGCTAAAACGGACCAAAACAGAGCACGGATTTAGAAAGAGCGCGAAAAACTGGGGTCAAGGGTTCTAAAGGATTGGAAACGGAGCTCAAACAGAAATTTTCGGATCGACTCGACAACGTTTGTGCATTTAATGAAGTCAAGACGAAGTCAAAGTCAACCCCGGGATATGGTATTGGAAAGAGAATCAAAAACCGAACCCGAAAACCTAAATTTCTAAAAATGGGCCCACCCGTACCCACCTAGTGGGCCCGGATCAGCCCACTTTATACTAATAAAACTTAAGAAGGTTCAAAAACCCATTTTTAACTACCGGCCCAATCACATTTTATAACCAACACGGTCCAACTCTCTTTTTTAAAAACCACTAACGGGTGTTAATACTTAACACACTCTCCTCTACACCGTGACCGTGAGTCCCTAAAGGACTAACATTGTTAGTCCAAAAGGACTAACGGTGTAATACCCCTTAAACTCCAGGGAGCAAAATGGTAAATTACAAGGACGATCGTTGCAAAGTAACATATATCTTTGAGGGACCACTATTGCCCAAACCCCAAACTATTACCCTATCCCTCTTTTTAGTTAAAACCCAGTCAAACAATAACCCTAACCCCTCTTTTCCCGCCAACAAAACCAACCCCACTATTTCACCATCCCTGTCCCCCCTCCTCGTTTACTGTTCCCAAAACTCCAAAACCTTCACCATCCTTAAACCCCACCCCCATATGGGCTTATGAACACCTTGGCAATCCTAATTGTTCTCATTGGTTGAGATAGAAGACAAAACGAATCAAGGGCTTGGATTAGTTGGATTGGGGACCAAGGAATTTTGAAGGGCCATGATCATGTTTTGTTTTTCTCTCACAAAACAAACACAAGTAGTACAACAAGCAAGAACCTGGACACCTATATATGGAAGAAAGAAGACATAATAGGGAGAATGTAGGAGTAGGATTAGCTAAGTTTTAGTTTATGTTTTTTCATTCTGTCATTTTAGTTTTAACCCTGTAAACTTTACTTTTTAATGAAATTCATGTTTTACAAAAATTCTGTCATTTTGGGTGCTTAAACTGCTATTATCCTAGTGCTTATTATGTTGCTTATTTGAGTAGGCTTCTTAATAACTTATGCTAAACAACTCTTACTTGTCAACTGCTTTTCAATTCCTTAGCTCAAAAGCTTTTAAACAGTTTTAAAATTCGATTTTGATATTTAAGAGGGTGTTTGGGTTAAGGGGTCAAATGGGTCAAATTAGGTTGAAAAACCTAGTGGGTCATTGGGTGAACTTTGTCAAGCCATATTGAGCATTATTCAACAGATTTTCAAAAGTTATAAGAACCTAGGAGTATTTTTCAAGTTTCTTTATAAGAATGTTCAAACTGTTAGACCAAAACATTTTTAAAGCGCTTGCTAGCTTGAACCTTTGAAAATAGATTGTTGAGGCTCAGTGTAGTGTAGTTTTTAAGTAACAAGCCTAGTTAGCAAAGAACTTTAGATTACCTTTGTTGCTTCTTAAATCTGTCAAGGTTTGGGTGCATGTTGCCCTTGTATGCCAAAAATGTATTTTTCAACTCGATTTATTAGAAGCTAAAAGTCCTTTGTAGCCTATAAAGATTGGTGCACTAGCTTATTTTAAGCTACTCTAGTCTGATTTAAGTTAGATTTCACTTTTAAGCTTATTAGCCAGCAAAATAAGCCTTTGCTCCTTTTAAAACCATACCCTGGTGCTAGCACTCATCTTTTCAGCCCTCTTTTATGGCTTTTTTGATCTCAACCCTATTTTTTTTTGCCTTTTCTAGAAAACAATAAGCCATGTATTAGTCCTATAAGCCTTAAAGAACCCCTTGTGTTCCTTTAGAGTGCTTATTTTTAATGCATATAAGAGCCGTTTCGACTGTTTTGAACACCGGTTTGGCTTATAAGCATATTTGGTGTTCTAGCTTATTTATTGTTTTTATAGTTTATTTATATACCCGTTTGCTTAATAGGTGTAGGACCTAGGATCCTTTGCTTATTTTCCTTTTTCCCTAGCTTATTTCCCCTTAATAGCTAGCCTTAGTACTAGCTGTCTTAAACGGCTAGTAACTAACCTTAAAGTTAGTACTGCTGAATTCATAAGCTCATTCCAGCTTATTTGTTATGCTTATTTGTGATCTTCTAGCTTATTAGGTCTAGTTAGTTAAATGCATTTGCTTATTTGCCTTAGTGTTAGCTTATAATGCTAGTAGTAGCCCTTAAGCAGTTGGCACCGTTGAAGCACTTAGTGTAAAAAGTACAAACCTGTCCTTCTTGAGTGCTTATTTTTCCTGCTTATTTGCTCACTTCTTTGTGCTTATTTGTACTTACAATTGCTTATTAGATTAGGGTTTTCATATTTTTGCTTCTTTTCAACTCCCCATAGCTTAAAATGTCCATATAGCTTAAGTTATTTTTGCTTTAAGCTCAATTTAAGTTTCTGTCCAAACAAAAAGCCCTTTTTTCAGCTTATTTACAAGCATTCTCAAAAATCTGTAAGTATGAAAAATGATAAGCTCAAGGAGCTTATCAACTTTGCTTTTGAAAGTTTGTAAAAAAAAAAAAAAAAAAAAGGGAGATAAGGGGTGACCCGGGTGAGCAAGACTCGAACCGTTGGTCTCAACCCTCGATACACCCTTCTTTATATAAACCCTTTACCTGCGTGTTCCTTTGGGTCTTTTCTGTTAGACCCTTGGGCACTTGGTTATTTAAGGGGGTTTTATCCCTTAAGCTTATAAGCTCGTTTGAGCTTATTTTCGGCTTATTTATAAGCCGAATTTTGGGTTTCTTATTTTTTAGTTAGGTTGTAAATAATATTAGTGAAAGTAATTTTAGGTAATTTTTTCTGAATTTTTAAAACAGGTTAGTATTTTTTATAATTTAATTTTAGTTAAGAGTTTAAAAATTCATTAAAAAATATAAAAATTATCAAAAAAAATATTTTTCTTTTTTAGAAAATTTTCTTTAGTCATATATTACATAGGAAAAATATAAAAACTTTTGTAGGGTTAATTTTCCAAACTTTTGATTTTTAAAGAACGGGCCTCTGGGTACGGATTTTGTCTTGACTCGTTTTTGGGTTAAGACGACCTTCGTTTTCAGTAAGAGTTTTTTCATTCTTCGTTATTAGTCCCCTCGAGTAGTTTAGAAGTAAAAATTCTTGTAGGGTTAATTTTGAAGATTTGGGTTTTTGACCCATTGTGCGGGATTTCGTGCTACTCGTTTTTCAGCTTAAAATTTTATAATTTTTAGGTTTTTACTTTCGTTTTTGTTTGTTATTGTTTACTTATCTTTCCACACTCTCATAATCATTTCTCTAATTCAAACTCCAAATCTTCCGATTTTGTATACGATTCTCCAGTCCAGCCTCGTTGGGGAATAAACGACTCGGGAACATCTATTGATACTTTCTCGGTTTCATTGATTGTGTTTTTTTAGACTATACTTTAATATATATTTATGTTTTATTATATATATATATATGTTTAAAAAGTATTTAATCAATTTTTGGCGCTTGCTGCCGGGGAGGCTGTGATTCGATTTTCGTGTTCGTTTAACGATTAGTGTTTGAAGACCCTTCCCTCGTGAAGTTAATTTTCCCGTTTGTGAATATTTTCTTTTATTTATAAAAAAAATATATATAAAACACAAAAATATTTTTCATTTTCTTTTATTAATATTAGTATAATATAAAAACTAAAAAAAAATCAAAAATATAAAAACATTATCCTTAATTATCAATAAAAATCATCATCAATATAATGCTTTCAACTGAAGCATTATCATAATAAGTTCCCGAAATAAAGATTAAAACTTGCCTTTGTTGTCACTTGATGAAGATACGGCTCCCTTTAAATGATAAACCTAACTATAAGAGGGTATAAGGAGGGTTGTTCCTAGAAAACTCGACCGAAAGGAGTTAGGTTTTTAATAGACTTCGCGTTGTCCGCTCCTCTGTCCTTTGTGCGTTTTTCTTTTAAAGAGCTACCGTGAAACAAGTTGATTATTGGTTTAAGTTGTCTTATCTCATTTTGTCCGTTAATAAAATATGTTGCTTAAAAAACTTGAAAAGCCAAAAATAATCTTCTTTTTCTTCTTATCCATTTAATTCTTTTCTTAACCCTCAATTGTTTAATTCTTTATGTCCGTCACTCATCCTCGTTCGAAATCACTTTACCCGATTAAAGAGTGTTCGTCTTATGGAAATTTGCACACCAAGGACTGTGGTTGTCCAAAAGGGAGTCTTGAAGACAAGATTCTTGTTCCCATACCCGACTTGTCTCAACGACCCCTTAAAATTGAAAATTTTTGTCTTGATTGTGGAGACCCGGTTCATGGTCCCCCCCTAATATTGTCGACAATGTGCTCTAATACGAAAGACATTGGAGGAAGTTTTTCAAGACTTCCAAGACACTTCCAAGTCATCCAATGACGATACTAACTTTGTTAATCAAGAGCCATTCGTTGTCAAACAAGGCCCCGGTGTAAATTCTTCCAATAGTCATCACAAAATAACCACAATTGTTGTTACGAAGTTGCGGTGATTCGTCTAGACGATATCTTTTGTCAACGATTGTGCTACTGGTATAGTCTTGTGGGAAAGGTCCTCATTGTGGTTTACACATTGTCCACCGCAAATTCGATTATCTCTAATCCGGAACCATGCTACAATCAAAACCTTAATGAGATCCCACAAAATTTGCAAGGTTTGCAACAACAATGTCTTTTTGGTACGTGCCAACAATGTGGTTGTAATGAATATGATGGAGTTTGTTTTTATTGTACTATTGGAAATAGAACACCAATCACTTTTTCAACTCAGTACTCTTCTAACGACTCTCCAAGTTTTGCAAACCACCCTTCACAAAATTTTCAAAATTTTCAGCAACAATATCCTTGTTGTGAAAATTGCGGAGGGGATCCTCGGTAAACTTACCTATGTCAAACCAATGGATGAAATTGTTATCATGAGCAAATTCTTGCTATGATTATAATTCTTTTGGTTTTTTTTGACCAATTTCAAACCCTCCGTCAGTTATACGTCCAATCTCCATTCTTCAATTCCCAAAAATGAGCTTCTTATTCCTAAAATAGTTTTCTCAATACCTAAAATGAGCTTATCTATTCTAGTAATTAGCTTATGGAAAACAAATTGACAACCTTATGGTTGATTTGGTGGTCAAGCTATACAAAAGAAGGAAGATGGAAAAAGCGGATAATCGGGGATAGAACAAGCGGCTAAAGATCAATATTGGAAGATTCCCATTTGCTACGATGATGACGACAGGACTACTACATTGCATCACTCCGTTCTTACCAAACCAAGGAGCTGTTAGCTCTCTAAGTATGGGGGTATGAGCATCTTGACACTTTCCGGCAACGTGATCGGATGAATTCTAAAGTCTAGTGTCGATAATCTTGTCAATTCCCAAGTGAGTCCGAGGGTATTCCTGACAGTGTGTGTGATGTGCCTCTTTGTAACAATCCTACCCCTCTTGAAGCTTTCAAAGAACATTCTGAGATTATCATCGATTCCAACGATGATTCTACTTCGAGTGATGACGATTCTTATGAGAACATCGATTATGTCGAAGGCATCACCTCCGATGCTGAGTATCGTCAGCTAGGGTGGTAGAGTTGTTATCCCGAAAGTTGGAGGCTTGATACCGCATTCTTCTTAACAATCAAATGACGATATTCCTTCGTGAAAAATTGTTGAAGGTCAATCTTCTATTGTAACTCGAAGCATTAAAAGATAATCCCGTCACATCTTTCGATGTTATGACCAGTCTTCCTCCACATCTCTTAACTCTTCTTAGAGGAGACTAACACCTTTGATAATTCTTTAACCGATCTTTCTGCTTTTGATTTTGGAAGTGAATAGTAGTGGCGTACCACTACTCATTCTAATTATTCTTTACGATTATGAAAGCTTTCTTTTTCTGATGACCGTTCATATGGAGAAAAGAGTAGTGGCCTAGTCGATACTCATGATGATTTTTCTCATGATGATTCGTTTATCTTTGATCTTGCAAATCAATCTCATTTCTCCTGACTGATAGGAGTGATTTTTATTCATGGAGTGTTAGCGATGAACTCGCTCACATCTTATCTCCTTCGGGAGTATGGATCATAGCTGCTTTAGGATTGAGCCCGAGCTGGGAAATCTTAATATGGATGTGGTGGAGTATATTCTTCCAAACAAGGACCCAGGTCCAAGTGCCTAATGTTTTACCACCCATCCCACCCTGGAATACGGATTTCATACTTTTACAGTGTACCTCTCTTGGGCTTTATTGTTATCGGACTCTTTCCTTTACCCATTTCTACACGTATCCAGTTTGCTCCCTCCATATCTTCTCTCTGTGGAATGAAGATGCATTTTGACCCAGGATTCCATTTTTCATATCTTTAATGCCGGATGGTATATCATCGAGTGGGAACTTTCATTTAAATTTCAATGTTTATCCAAACACAAATTGAAAGAACGTTCCGATGAAGATTTAATCTATCCACTTGCGCCCAGGACCAATGAATTCGAGGTCGAGTAAAAAAAAAGGACCTTGGTGACTCGCGTTAACAAAAAAACTTGGCGCTTGTGGGAGGCACCCTCCATGCTTATCTATTCTGTTTCTTCTATTGCTAATATGTGTTTTGTGTTGTGAGGAGGCTCGCCTCTACCATTATCTCGTGTTTTGTGTTTTGTGGTTTTGTCCAGGAATTCTCGGATGTTTGAAGCCTCTCGGTTTTGTTCTTCATTCACCTCGAGCTTCACATCCTCAGCTTCATTTTGGGAATTTAATATCCTAATCTTATCGACTAACATTTATCTTTAAGCATACTTTATAAACGGCTTAGATTTACTTAGATGGAATTAGAAGATTAGAAGAAACCCTTCGTATACACATTTTGAGGACAATGTTTCATTCTAGTATGGGGGGGATCTTCGATTTGATTGTGCCTGCAGCCGTTGTTTCTCACGTAATCCCGTTTTTACCACCAAAATTTCAAAAAAAAATGAAAAATTTTTTTTAAAAATTTTCAAAAATAAAATAAGTGTTTTGTCACAATTTTGACTTTCCTGCTGGGTAGAATAAGAGTAAATTTTGACTCGATCGAGCGTAGCTCTAGCTTGTTCCTTAACTTTTAGACTAAGCGTTCGCGAATATTCGCGAAGAACGAAAAATGATAGTGTTAAGTATGAGTTGGATGCTAAACAAGGATTATTTGGAAATCTTAAGAGCTCATGTGTGTAATTTGTCACTTTTTCTCCCATAAGATTCTAACCTGATTAATATACGTGCTACTTTTGGAAATTAAACTTAAATCAATAATTTTTATGTAGTATATAGCAAAAACTTTAGACTTAGTTCAAATTTATACTTGAATTTTTCAAAAAGACGTTTTCCCAATAAAAAAAATGATGAAAAAAATGCAAAAATATAATAAATATAAACTGTGGGCTGATAAAAGTTTGCTGTATCTTGCCGGCTCACAACCGATGTTACAGCCTTCTAAAGAAAACTATATGTAAGAATAATTACCGAGAATGATAAAAGTTTGCTGCTATTGCGGCTTACAACGATTTGATGGCCTTCTAAAAAGGTCGAGGGTTACAAATTATACAATAATAGTTAACTATTAAGTCGTGGAAATAAAAAGTCTCTTTTTGTTAAATTCAAATATGCTTTTGAACTTTGGCTATTATATTTTATAAGCTATGTATATACGGAAAACCTGAGAGTTTTTGAAACCTAAGGTCCTGAGTCCCGATTACTAGTCTCTGTGGGGTGGTCAAAAAGCCTGAGTCACTTAATCGCCAAGGTTGGGATGTAGCCTGAGACGAAAGTCGCTACATAGGATGATCTCGCCTTCAAATCATTATTTCTGGGTGGAGCGTGAAAATAGAATGTTGCAAAAACGTTATCCATGGTTGGAAATTCAAAATAGCAACTACACTTAAGATATAAATTGTCAGGGAGAGTAAATAAGTATACAAAATTGCTAAATATGAGTGTGTTAGCATTCTTAACTCATAATTAATGGTTTGATTTCGTTTTATGCTTTGGTTATGGAATAAGTGAAAAGTCGGGACGATTGAATTTATCCTTTTTGGGCATTCTCGGATCGAAATGCATTTTTTCTTGATCCTTAAAGTTATTAAATAACGAAAGTCAAAACATTCTAGTTAGTTGATTAATGAAAAATGAAAAATACAAAAAAAATGTGTAGGAATAGGTGTATATATAAAAAATGGTAAAGACGGGAATTTTTCAAAACTTATGAGTCTTTAACTTCCTCGATGAACACTTAGCTACTTTTCCAAGTTATTAGTCGAGGGTAATTAAGATTCTTAGTTTTCTAAATGCTTACTTCATAGCATTGCGTGAGGACACGGCAATACCTTAGTATGGGGGATTTTGGTATGTGTTTAATTACACACACCTTTTACCTTTAAAAACAAGTTAAAATAACCAAAAACGCACATAAAATGCCATAAATATGCCTGTTTTTGTGTTTATACTGTGCAGGTACCGGATATTCACTAAAGGACAAAAACAAAGCTAAAACGGACAAAACCGAGCACGGATTTGGAAAGAGCGCGAAAAACTGAGGCCAAGGGTTCAAAAGGATTGAAAACGGAGCTAAAACGAAAATTCCCGGATCGACTCGACGACGTTTGTGCAAATTAATGGAAGGTCAAGGACGAAGTCAAAAGTCAAGCCCGCGGGATATAGTGTTGGAAAGAGAATCAAAAACCAAACCCGAAAACCTAAATTTCTAAAAGTGGGCCCACCCGTACCCACCTAGTAGGCCCGGATCAGCCCACTTTATTGAAATTAAAAGCATTTAGTCCAAAAAGCCCAAAACCCATTTATACTACCCGGCCCAATTTTTTAAAAAAAACATTTAACGGGTGTTAGCCCTTAACGCCACTATCCCTACACCATTAGTCCCTAAAGGACTAACATTGTTAGTCCAAAAAGGACTAACGGTGTGATACCCCTTAAACTCCAGGGACCAAAATTGTAAATTACAAGGACGATCGTTGCAAAGTAACATATATCTTCTTTCATGTATTTTTACTACCATCACAATTATTGGTACGTCCGAAGAATGAAGAATTATCAAAGGAATTATCCGAAGTTATTATGATCGTGAAGATGGTGAAATTACACCGAGTTTCATAGTTAGTATGTGAAAAAAATGAAAAAAATTAGAAAAATCGCAACAAAAAAAGAGGAGGAAAGTTTGTAGATAATCGTTTCGTAAAAGCTTAAATCGAAGGAATTATATCAAGGATTGATTATTCGTTGATACGTCTTATAAGTCAAC